>NW_004624760.1:406880-449087 GCF_000247695.1 Heterocephalus glaber
CTGTACTCTAATAAAATGGAAAACACAGAAGAAATGGACAGATTCCTAGATACATATGAATTACTAAAGTTGAATGAAAATATAGAAATTCTAAACACCCCAATTACAATGAGTGAAATTGAAAATGTAATAAAAAATTATCAACAAAGAAAAGCCCAGGACCTGATGGTTTCATTGCTGAATTCTATAAGACATTTAAAGAAGAACTATTACCATTACTCTTTAAACTCATCAAGGAAATTGAAAGGGAAGCAAAGCTTCCAAATTCATTCCTAGAAGCAACTATTACTTTGATTCCAAAACCAGGGAAAGACCCAACCCAAAAAGAGAACTACAGGCAAATCTCCCTAGTAAACATAGATGCAAAAATCCTCAACAAGATACTGGCAAATGGAATACAGAGGGTCATCAAAAAGATCATACACCCTGACCAAGTCGGATTTATCCCAGGGATGCAAGGATGGTTCAACATTCATAAATCAATAAATGTAATACACTACATTAACAGAGTCAAGAACAAAAACTATATGATCATCTCAATAGATGCAGCAAAGGCATTCGACAAAATCCAACACCCATTCATGATAAAAACACTACAGAAAATTGGAACAGGTCTTTTTCTCAACTTGATTAAGCCTATCTATGAAAACCCAACAGCCGACATCACACTAAATGATCAAAAACTGAAAACTTTCATGCTAAAATCAGGAACAAGACAAGGATACCATAACTGTACAGTACAGCCTTGAGCTTTCTCCTGCTTCCCCTTGACACCCAACTGGCCCTGAGCCTTCCAAGGCCACACAACTCTTCAGCTCATTCCATGCTGCTCAGTGGACATCTGTTCACACTCACCTCCTAATTAGAAGGGGCACCACAAGAAACCTGGGCTTTAGTTTATCTATCTTTGCAACCCTAGCAACTTATCTAGCACATAACAGGAATTCCATGACCAATGAAAGAGTATGTTTTAAGACCATGGCTTTGTTTTGAAAGAGTATGTTTCAAATACTTTGTTTGAAAGAGTATGTTTTAAGACCATGCAGGCCTCTATACCAAGAGATTAGTTCTACAATCATACAAAGATTGCACACAATGAAACATGATCTGATGGTTAATTTTATTGTCTCCATGAATGGCTTGAAAGTACCCAGAGAGCTGGTACAGCTCTGTCTTGGTGTACCTAGGAGGATGTGTCATGGGCTCAGTGGAAAAGGCCTGCCCTCAATGTGGGCAGCACCATTCAGTTGGTTGGGGGTCCACGCAAAATAAAAGATGGAGAAAAAGGGAATCCATACTGTCTTCTGAAGTTGGGACACCCTTCCTCTCCTGCCCATGGACATCAGAGCTTCAGGCTCCTGGCCTTTGGATTGCAGGACATGTACCACAGCTCCTGAGGGTCTGGGAATTATATCATCAGCTTCCCTGATTCCAGTATTCCAGGTCTCCAGCCTGTCAGGGGACGACTTCTCAGCCTCCATAATCATGTGAGCCACTTTCCCTCATAAATCCTTAAGTGCCTATACAGCATATGCATCTTATTGCTCTGTCTCTGCAGACCCCACCAATGTGCACAGTAAGACCACAGATGATCTGAGTTTTCTCTTTAAGACTGGAGAGGACGGGGTCAGGGATTTAGCTCAGTGGCGCCATGCCTGCTTCACAAGTGCAAGGTCCTGAGGTAGAGTTTGATCCCCGGTACCGCAAAAACAAAAAACAAAAGACTGGAGAGGACAGCAAAGGCAATGAAAAGGCACATGAGCTGAGAATTAGGTGTCTTTGTGGAGATCTGCCAACTGCTAGGTTCTGAGTTAGACTACAGAGTGGGGAAGTTTGGAAAAGTTAAGAAAATACTGACATTTTTACTGTGGATTTGAATCATATACTTTTAGATGCCAAACACTGTAATCCTGTTTAATTTCTTTTGGCTAGAAATTTCATTTCTTAAAACACTGCTCTGCAAACTGGGCATGGTGGTACATGCCTGTAATCCCAGTGCTCAGAAGGCTGAGGCAGAAAGATTACAAATTTGAGCCCAGCTTGAGCTATGCAGTAAGACTGTCTTTAAAAGAAAACCATACAACACTGCTCTGTAAAGAGGCTGGCCCTTGTCTGTGGAGCCTGAGGTTTGCATGGCAGCACCTGGCACTGTACACATCGCTGCTGCTGCTCCTGCTGGCCTCCCCATCTGTCTTGCACCAACGCCTGGGGAACAGGATCCTGGTGTTCTAGAAACGCTTTTGCCCACCTCCCACTGCCCGCCCCTTCCAGTCCTGTTCAAAAGAGAGCAGGATGCTCTGCCAGCTAGTCATCACCCACCTCTGCCTCCAGAACTGGCCAGGGTGCAGGCTCCATTCCAGGCCTTCCTAGTGCAAAGGCAGACTAAGTGATTAATGTCACCACATGGTAATTACTTTTTAATGTTACTGGACTCATACTGGTAATTTTGTCTTTTTTTGGAGACAGGGTCTCGCTATGTAGTTCTGACTGGACTTGAACTCACTATGTAGTCTAGGCTGGCCTCAAACCTGAAGCATTCCTCTTGTCTCAGCCTCCTGAGTGCTGGGATTACAGGCCTGTTCCACCAAGCCCAGCACTTTTGTCATTTTCTATCTTTACAACTGATATATACCCTCACACAATTATCATGAGCAGTAGAGCTCTAACATTTTTTGATATGAGAAAATAAATTTTTTTCAGTACTAGGGATTGACACAGGTTTTCCCACTGAGCTCCATCCATCCCCAGTGCACCCTTCCTTTTTGAGACAGGGATTCAGTTAAATTGCTCAGACAGGGCTGGAATTTGTAATCCTCCTGACTCAGCCACTTAGTAGCTGCGATCACAGGCATGTGCCACATGTCCAGCTGAAAAGAGAAGAAAAAAAAAACCTCCTTAATACACTGAAACACAGGCAACCTTGGGCAGAACCCCTGGAAAGCAGGACTCACTCTGAACTCCCCCAGCGCCTCGGCCAAGCAGCAAGCTGGTTTACCCTGTGCAAAGACCCGCAGCATGAGCCCAGCCTGTGAAGGGACAGAGCCCAAGCCTCCACAGCCAGAGCTAGCTCCAGCAGTACCCACAACTGTCGGTGACCTGCACAAATCATCTCCTCCCAAGGTACTGTCATGTCTTCTGAACAACGCAGGAGGAAAAAACAGGACTGGAGAGGAATTTTATGCCAAGGAGAAAAAGTACCTAGGAGGGAAGCTTAACTTCACCACAACCCCACCTGAAACAGTGCAGCTGAGGGGTGGTGGGTGGGGCTTGGCCTGGGTTGGGTCTGTTTGCCCAAGAACAGCCAAGCATGAGCAAACAAATAATAGGTACTCAACAAACATTTTACGTGTTTAGGGTGCAGTTCTTCTTCCACACCTTGCCCCAGTCCTGGGGTGGTTGGACCCAGAGAAGTTTTACCACTGAGCTACATCCCCAGCCTTTGTATCTTTATTCTGATGCAAGGTCTCACTAAGTTGCCAGGGCTGGGCTCAAACTTATGACCCTCCTTCCTCAACCTCCTGAGTAGTTGGGATTACATGGTATGGCCTCTGGCACCTGGCTCTAGGATGTCATTCTGTATTAAACTGAGTCCTAACTACCTTAACATGGGATCATCTTAAGTTGGCAAAAAAGACAGTGCATGCAAAATTGCAGTCCCTTCTTTCCTGGGAAAGCGCCCAAACTGAGTCAGTTAATGGAACCAGAGCACCATCTTGTGATTAAAAGAGTAAGTGCAGGCTACACACAGAAAACCACAGAAATATATTAAATTCCTAGGCAATCACATAAGTTCTCATCTCTGCTCATATTGGAGATTTCTAAACTACAATGGTGCCTTGGTTCACAAACTCAATTCTCTCCACAATTCTGGTCACAAACTGAACTAGACAAGAGCCTAATCAAATTTCCCCATGAAGTCCACAATGAACATAACCACTGAATTTGTATTTCCACAATACTGTTCTGTATTACAAGTGAAACAACATGGGACATACACATTTCTGCCTGAATTTCATTCAAATTCTCATATGTAACTCCAAAGGAGCTGGATATTTTGAAGCTTGTAACACAAAAACATGCACCTTATCCCTATAAACAACAGGAATTTTGTTTATTTTGTTCCTCGTGATAGCAAAATAGCAGTTTTCAAACTTTTCAGCACCAGGAGGATGGGACACTGAAAGGTACCCAAGACCCCATGGTGTGCTCACATGGCTACTGCTTTGCTATTTACCATCACAGACTGGTACAGTGTTACTTTTACCATGTTGAAACAACATTTTAAATTAGGAGCTGTCACTTCATTACAGGTTAACAAAAATACAATATTTCTTCAAAGCCGGGGATTTAGCTCAGTGGTTTCGCCACCTGCTGTTCAAGCGCAAGGACCTGAGTTCAATCCAGGGTACCAATAAATAAATAAGTAAATAAATAAATAATTTTTACATTTTTGCAAGTTTGTTTACTGGTTGGAATTTGACCTGTCACAGTATCACACAGTCATGTAGCCTTAGAAACATGTGCTTGGAGGGATTTCCAGGAAGATGACTGCGTGGTGAAGCAGCAGAGAAGCAGCTTCTCCAAGATCTGGGGTCCTTACACTGGAATATAACAGCAGCAGCAGCAGCGGGGGGGGGGGGGTTGAGTCCCTGGGACCCAGGAAGGATCTGAGGCAAGAATTGAAGTCTACAGAGAGAGAAGAGAGAAAACAAAGAGGAGGGAGGTACGAAGCAGTGCTCTCTCCCAGAGCCTGGACTCTCCATGAGGGAACGGCAGGACAAAACTGTAGATGTACAGCAATTACTGCTGACCCCAGAGGCCTCCACGGAGAAACACACCAGTGGAACCAAGCAGTGGATGAAGCATACTGTAGCAGCTGGTGAGTTATCCAGGCTAGGACCTCATCCAGGAGAGGGTGATTGGCTGGTAGCCATCTTGGAGAGGGGCCAAATGAGCTTAGAACTCAGAACAGCTGCAGGCAGACTTCATCTAGTGGCTCCTCGTGCCTTCCTACAGGTACTGAGTTCAAGCCAGCAGGAGACAGACTGTTGTAGGCTCAAAAGAATCTGGTTCCAGCCTCACAGCTAGAAACCAGTCTGAACTTCAGAGAAAATACAGGGGCATGCTGGCTGGGATTACCCACTACCCCACTGTGAAGCTGCAGCTAGCTTGCTGGGATTAATCAATTTGGCTCTGCACTGTTTGTCCACACTGCCTAACAGTGACGGCAGAGACACACCTTGAATTGGACATTTTTGGTTTTTTATCTGTTTTCTTTCTTTCTTTCTTTCTTTCTTTCTTTCTTTCTTTCTTTTTTTTGTTTTTCCTTTCTAATTTTTCTTCTTTTGTTTAGCTTTTTTTCTTTTTCTTTTTCTTTTTTGTTTTTGGTCCCAGAGATTGAACTTGGGACGCCGGAACCACTGAGCTAAATCCCCAGCCCTAGCTTCTTTCTTCATTGTTTCAACAGTTTTAGTTTTTTGTTATTGTTCTGTTCTGTGCTTGTTTTTATTTTTTCCTTTTCTCTTTTCCACCTGTCTTCTTCACCAGTTTCCTAAAGTTTGTCCTCCAGCCTTGCTTCTGACCTCTTCCTCCTCTTCTATTTCTGTTTGTTATCCCCTAATCCCTTTTAAATCTTCTCCCCTAAGGGTAAAATGGCCACATTAAGGGCAACAATTTGTCCTTTCCTAGGATGCATTTGATGCTATTGTTACTGTTGATTGTACTACTTTAGCCAAGGTGACATAATTGTGCTAATCAGTTGTTCCTTCTGGAATACTGAGACTGAGACTGGCTGAGGGTCTTTAAAAAAAAACCCAAAAAACTACAGGCCAGTGCTAAAGAACCAGCACCTGGGCCAAGTAGGCAGAAACTTCTCATCCCCAATAAACTGAAGAGGTAGGATCCTGCAACGGACTCAAAAGCCAAAAGCTAGCTACTGAGAAGTAGTCATTTCCTAAGGGTTCTGAATACTGGCAATAAAGCTACTTGCCATAAGCATTTTACAAACATCATCAACTCAGGAATCAAACTTTTTAAAAAGTAGGAAATGAGAAGACACTTAAGATGCAACCCCCGAAGACTTTCAGCTCACCAAAGGCAAACCCAGGGGGCAATAAAGTGGAACAATCTGAAAGCCACCCACCTGGACTCTCTGAAGTGGTAACAACAGAAGTAACAAAGCAGATAAACAAGGCTCTAGATTTTTTTCTAGAAAAAAAATCAAAGCAGAAATAACTTCTCAGATAACTACAGAGATGGAGGGCCGGGGATTTAGCTCAGTGGTTCCGCCGCCTGCCTCAAAAGTGCAAGGTCCCAAGTTTGATCCCCAGTACCAAAAAAAAAAGAAAAAAGAAAAAAAAGATGGTGACCAGAATGAAAGATACAGATGAAAAAAAAAAAAGAGTTCAGTAAAGTGATGGAAACTATGAATGCCCAGCATAGGAAAGAAATGGAATCCATCAAACAGATTCAAACAGATATCCAGGAGATTAAAAACTACACTGAAAGTATATGCAGGAGAATGAGCCAATGAGAAGGCAGAATATCCGGTATAGCAGACAGGATTGCAGTTAGCAATCAAGAAAAGAGAGATTTCTTAAAAATAGCAAGGGACCGTGAGAAATCAATCCAGCAGCTGCTAGATGATGTAAAGAATAACATATGATTGATTGGAGTCAATGAAAAAGCAGGAGCTAGCACAAATGACATAAAAAACCTGTTCTCAGAAGTGATGGCAGAAAAGTTCCCAAACAGGGAAAAAGAATTTGACATACATGTAAGAGAGGCATATAGGACTCCAAATGGCCATGATAAAAATCTTCCCCGAGGCATATAATAGTCAAGATTCCAGAAATTCAACACAAAGAATATTTAAAGCTGTTAGAGAAAAGCAGCAAATTACCTACAAAGGAAAACCCATCAGAATCACAGCAGACTTCTCAACACAAACTCTTAAGGAGAGCCTGGAGTGAGGTATTTCAAGCCCTAAAAGAAAACAACCTCCAACTCATATTAATGTATCCTGCAAAACTATCTTTCAAAATTGATGAAGAAATAAGATACTTCCATGTCAACACCTGAGGAAGTTCATGAATGCCGAACCAGCACTAAAGTGTTCTGAAGGATATTCTCAAAAGAGATGAGGATTACAACTAGCCGTGATCAAAAAAAATCTACACCTAGGCATATAATAGCTAAAATTCCAGAAACCCAACATAAGAACAAAATCCTACAAGCAGTTAAAGAAACAAATCACATACAAAGGAAAGCCCATCAGAATCACAGCAGACTTCTCAACACAAACCCTGAAGTCAAGAAGACCCTGGAGTAAAGTATTTCAAGCCCTAAAGGAAAACAACCTCCAACCCAGACTGATGCAGCCTGCAAAACTATCCTTCAAAATTGATGAAGAAATAAGATGGTTCCATGACAAAGAACACCTGAAGAAATTCATGACCACCAAAGCAGCACTCCAAAGTGTTTTGAAGGATATTCTAGAAAGAGACAATAAGGATTACAATCCTATGAACCCCAACAGAATGAATCCACCAGGCAAGGCAAGAAGTTAAACTGGAAAGGAAAGAAGGAAGCCAACAGCAGGAAAATAACATGACAGAGATAAGAATACATATCAGTTATAACCATCAATATTAATGGTCTCAATTCACCAGTCAAAAGAAAAAGACTGGCAGAATGGATCAAGAAGCAAGATCTGGGGGCTGAGGATTTAGTTCAGTGGCACCACGTCTGCCTAACAAGTACAAGGTTCTGAGTTCCATCCCTGGTACCAAAAAAAAAAAAAAAGAAGAAGAAGCAGCAAGATCCAACAATATGCTGCATACAAGAAACACATTTAATTGAAAAACAAATTCACAGGGCTGGGAATTTAGCTCAGTGGTTCCACCGCCTGCCTCACAAGCGCAAGGACTCAAGTTCAATCCCCGGTACCAAGAAAAAAAAAATTCACAGACTGAAAGTCAAGGAATGGAAAACAATATTCCATGTGACAGGAAACTGGAAAAAAGCAGGGGTAGCTATTCTATTTGGAGACAAAGTAGATTTCAAGCCAAGCCTGATTAAGAGAGACAAAGAAAGACACTACATCCTGGTAAAGGGAACAATCCAAGAGGAAGAGATAACAATCCTAACCCATTGTCACACACAGACAGGTCAACTAGTCAAAACATCAACAATGATATACTAGAATAGAACCAAACTTTTTTTGAACCAAACTTTTGAACAAATGGTCTTAGTAGATGTCTACAGAGTGTTCCAGAACACAACATCAGAATATACATTCTTCTCAGCTGCACATGAGACTTTCTCCAAAATAGACTATGTACTAGCTCATAGAACATGCTTAAGTAAATGCAAAGGAAATGAAATTATCCCATGCATATTATCAGACCATAGTGCAATGAAACTGGAAATCAATGGCAACCCACAAGAACTTCACAAACACATGTAAATTAAATAACACCCTCCCGAACAACTAATGGGTCACAGATGAAATTAAAGAAGAAATCAGACAATTTCTACAATTAAACAATAATGACATTACAACATACCAGAACTTATGGGATGCAATGAAAGCAGTCCTACGAGGGAAATTTGTAGCAGTGAATTCCCATATCAGGAAAACAAAGCAGGCTCAAATAACCTAACGCTGAACCTCAAGCTTCTAGAAAAAGAAGAGCAAGTCAAGCCCAAAGCAAGTACAAGGGAGGAAATTATAAAAATCAGAGCAGAAATTAATACAATGGAGATGAAGGAAATAATGCAGGGGTAACCCACTTTCCAGTCCCCCTTCTGTCTCTTAGACAGAAGCTTTCTTTCTCCCAATAAATTTTTCCTACTCTTAACCTCCATTGTTCCTAGAACTCATTCTTCAATTTTAGAGAACAGAAACTCACGCTTCGGACATCTAGCAGGTTTGGGAGTTTTATCTCTTCCCCTATATCATTTTGGAGGTCCCACCGAGATTACTGGTCAGAGGTGAGAGTTTGCTTTTGTTCCACAGGTCCTAACTTTGGTCTTCTTGCTTCATAGATTGTAACTTTTTGTCTCAGAGGCTCTGGACTTTTGTTTCACAGATTCGATTCTGGCCTTTGTTGTGGCTGTTTCAAAGGCGTCTTAATTTAAAGTCATGTGTTTTAAATGTTTGCAGATTTCTTGTTTTTCTTATGCATTGTCTTTTGTTAAAACTATGTTTTATTCTTGTTTTGAATGTGTTGCATTTGGACTTAGTTCTTTAAAATGTTGTAAAATGGGTCCTTATGAAATCGCCTCAGATGAAGACAGTTCAGGCTTTTCTCTGTCCCTTACAGAATGCCAAACAGTGGTTACTCTGCCAGCTAGCAATTGCCTTTATAGCAGCTGCCACTCTTAAAGCAGAGGACAGTTTTCTCCAGTTGCCCTCTGGTGAATCCCCACTCCCACTGACACCAATGGTGGGTGGAATGTAGACCAGATAGGCAATTGGGTTTCTTTCCGAGACAGATCTCCGATTGCGTGGAACTAGCAGAAACTGAGGTAACTACTGAGGGGTCATGGCCAGGGCTACTCTCTGGCGAATACCCAAAGGTCCCTTGGAAGAAACTAGCTCCCGACAGCCTAACTGGGTATTCAGCAGAAAATCTCCACATCCTGTTCCTATCTGGACTCCTAAGTGAGGTGAAAGGGGACCTGTCAGTGATCATCAGATATCCTTTCTCAGAGTGATCTGAAGCGATGCAGTCAGAGCCTCGTAAGCCTCCATTAAGAGCTGAGCTACAGGTTTGGACTGCTTTCTCTACTAGTAAGGCCTCTAGACAAAAGCAGAAAATGAATCTTTGATAGATTAAAAGCTACCTGAACCTTTTCTTCTCCCCACCCCCCGCCCAAGGCATGGTCTTCATCATGTATGTGTGTAGGGGGGAAATGCCTTTTCCAATAGGTTATGGACTTTGGAATGTTGACTGTGGACTTATAAAATGCTACATGGTGATTTTTTGGATGTTTAACCAGCTTGAGCTTTATTTGGACTTTTTCTCTCTGCTAGTGAGTTAAAAACTCCCCTTAAGAGGGCCGGGGATTAGGCTCAGTGGTTTCACCGCCTGCTGCGCAAGCACAAGGACCCGAGTTCGATCCCCAGTACCAAAAAAATCTCCCCCTTAAACTTTTCTTCAACTTGTTGGAAGTTCATTTCAGACTCCCTAGTAGTCATACAGCTCCTTCCTTCCAGAAAGTCAGACTAAGACAAACTCGAAACAACTGTTTTGTCTTACACTAGGGAAAATAACAATCAGTAACTTGCATTTTGTGTTTTTACATGCTAACTAGAATATCCGACCATTTTAGTCAGCCTTTCTCTTCATTCATGTGTGCACAGGAAGTCGATAAGAGTGCCTTTACTATGTAGATTGTGGCTGCTAGGAGGACCTATGAGTTTCAAATACTTAGTGAATTTAAAATGCACCTTAAAGAAGTAGCCTTGTTTTACTAATAAAAGTTGCCTTAAATGACTGGATAGGACAACAGAAATTTCTCAGAGCTTTCTCTGCTCTAGGGCCCAGGGCACAATCTCTGAACAATCTCTGAAGGTGATCTCTTTTGCAGGAAAAGTGCCCTAATTTGACTGTTGACCTATTTTCTTCTCTCGAAATTTCAAGTAACTAGAAAGCAGTGGTTTAAACCTCTTGGTTTGCTAGCAATACTTCCTTCTCTAAACATGAGTGTTATGGCTAAAGTCACTTGTAACTTATGCTTTGAAAGTACCTACTGGAGTAAGGATATGAGTTACCTGAGGAAGATAAAATCCGAGCGCTGGTAAAGGGTAGATAGTCCAGTCTGGTTTTATTTTCTGGTTCTCTCTCCAGACGGTAGCTACCTACCCTGGAGTGGTATAAACCTTGGGGGACGCCCTGGGGATACCCTAGTGGGCACAGGACTCAAGCAGAGACTTATGGGATGCCATATTTGTTTCTCTGGTTTCAGTTTAGGAGCTCCATATCTGAACCTCTTACTCCTTTGGAATGTATTAAGGAACAATTTAGTATTTCTGTACACCCGAGCGTGGTGTGCCTACCTCCTAAAGCCAAGTACACAGAGGAAAGTACTATGATGTTATCTCACAATTAGAGTTATACTGTAAGAGAGGAAAAAATGGTCAAATCATCTTATGTTGAGATTTTCTTTGTATTAACAAGTAATTCTTGCTTGTGTTCAAATGTAAATGTGGGACACAGAAAAATGAGAGACACCTCAACCTTTAGACATTCAGTACCTCTAAGACTGAAGCTACTCCGTGCCCTAGCCACCAGTTACTGAGGGTGGAGTTTCTAGGCTGCATAATTAATCTCTCTCTGAGGCTATATCCATCCTTAGCTAAGTTGTTCAGGTCCCTCAAAGACAACATCCCTTGCAGGAAGTAAGTGGAAAATATGGGACTACCCATGTTCATGTGTCTTTTTTTCTCTCAGTGATCTAAGTCAGATTAAATGAGACCTAAGAAAGTTTTCAGATGATCCTGATATGTACATTGAGGTCTTTGAAGAACTTACTCAGACCTGTGGTCTAGATTAGAAAGATGTAATGTTGCTCTTAAATCAAACATTAATTTCTAGTGAGAGACAAGTAGTATTACAAGCTGCTGCTACATATAGATATTTTAATTTTGGAAGCTCAAAAGATAGGCAGCCAGGGGAACAACTGGTTTCTAGTAGAACACAAGCAGTTCCTATACGAGACCCCCACTGGCCTGCCAATCAGACAGGAGATTAAATACAAGACATTTTCAGGCATGTACGCTTGAAGGTCTAAGAAACATGAGAACTAAGTCCTTCAATTATTTTAAATTGTCAACTATTTATCAGGAAAAATAGGACATCCCTACATCTTGATTTGATAAAAGGGAATACTATAGTTTTTCCCAAGTCACAGTCTTGCAATATGTAGATGGTATGCTATTATGTGCCCCCTCAGAAGAGCTTTCTAGCCAAGACATCTGCTCTGCTGAATTTTCTAACAGAGGTTATATTTCTAGATCTAAGGCACAACTTTGCAGCCTTGAGGTAAAATATTTAGGCCTCATTATATCTAAGGGAACCCTCAGACTGGGGGAAGAAAGAATTAAACCAATTCTTTCCTTTCCACAGCCCAAGATTCTAAAACAGCTAAGGAGATTCCTGGAAATTACAGGCTTTTGTGGCCCGCAGATAGCAGGATATAGTGAGATTGCATGACCCCTCTATTACCTTTAGAGAAACCCAAGAGACAGACACCTGGGAACCTTATTCCCAGACCACACTCTAGAAGTTCAAACAAGCACTCCTAAGTGCCTGCTACAGGACACCGTTTCAGTTTGTATGTTAATAAAAGGTGAGACATGGCTTTGGGAGTGTTTCTACAATATCAGGGAGCTGCTCAACAGCCTGTAGGGTATTTCAGTCATAAATTAGATATTATAGATTCAGAGTAATTCATTAAAAGGGTAAGCCCTAAACAATATAGTTCGAACACTTTCATTCTCTTTCAAGAGGCAAAAAGCAGCCATTTGGGTTCTTTGCTTATTGGTTTGAGTTTCTGCTTGGCAATGCAGTGAGAGTCAATCATAGCTTTTGTCTTTGGAGACATGTTTTTCTAAGGATCGCAGATCCACTCTGGAAAAGCTCCTGATCTTAACTGTCCTTCTACACCTGAGATGGTTGAGATTTAGTTCTTGTGCCATACTTAGGGCACTCTTCTGTCTCTTCTCCACCACCCTGGCTCCTGAGAAATAACGCAGTTTGATTCAAGGCACTTCCCTTTTCTGTGGCTGCTGGATTTCAAGACAAAGCTTCCAGAATGGTGTGTTTCCCCTCCCTGGAATCCCTCCAGAGTAAAGCTGACCTTCATTTATCAGTGGGCCATACAGAAAACTGGTCTAGGTTTAATCCTGAAACTCTCAAAACATAAATGTAAAAGTTATATTCAGTGCCACCTGCTGCACAAGCGCAAGGACCCAAAGTTCGATCCCCGGTACCAAAAAAAAAAAGTTATGTTCAGATTTACCTTTCAGCCCTCAGCCAAAATTAGAGAATGGTAAGAACAGCTAACCTGGCTCTGGCCACTTCCTTGCACCTCTAATCAGCCACCACTGGCACTGGATGAGATAAAGGCTAAGGGGCACCTTAGACTGGGCACAGAACAAGAGAGATAGACAGGGATACCTTCTTTCCCTTTGTTTCTTTTCAAAATGGGAAAAACTGTCATAGGTAGACATCTGCAGCACAATGTTGGAGCCTTGGCAGGCCTTCTTCCCTCATTGTTTGAAATTCATACTTGTCTACGGCCATACCACCCTGAACGTGCCCAATCTCATCTGAAATTCATACTTAGCTCCAAAGAGTGTCACCTAGTCTCTTCTACATGCAAACCTGGCCTGAGCAGACCTCCACTGGAGATAGTTAAAATTATCTTTAATAGTCTGTCCCTTTAGAGAGAACAATTACATGTGGCTATCAAACAACTATGGTTATCAAAGCAACAATGAGAAGCCTGTATACCTGGGTATTCTAGTCAGATAAACCATCAGCTTAAGGCCCACCTTAAAACAGTCTTTGCTTTCACAGGTGTAGAACATTTTTATTCCTTTTGATTCTTATTACAAGAGATCTCTATTAATTATCTACAAAGTTCTGACTAGTCTTATTTATATTATAAACCTAAAAAATTATGTTATTATAATTCAACTTGGCCAAATACATCTGAGTGCACTCTGGTTTACAAACAAGTTGTCTTATTTGTGTGTCTGTCTGTTCAATCTGTTACAACATGTACAGCTGTTATCTTTGAGCTTTTTTCTTTTGGCATTTTGGATTTTTTATGATGTTTGCCTGTTAACTCAAGTTGGCTTACAGATGAATGTAATTAAAGACATGGTTCCCCCAGGTTGCCAGATTATCCAAATAATGTCAACTGGTTTCACAAATACAGTACATATTGTTGTCTATGTATAACTTGGGGATCTTTCACTGGTCAAAATAATGTGTTAAATGCTATTATCTGGCTCTCACAGGTCATCTGAAAATTTGTTAAGATAATTAAATAAAGACTCTTGGGCTTATGCAAACTATGGGACAGGAGGACTCCCCTTGGTAAATAAAGTAGTGACTGCCTGGAAAAAAATTATTCCAGCCTTTGTTCACAAAGGGTACCCCAATAATTTCCATAGTCTTGTGGGAAATACATAGCTAAACATTATCATTGTGATATGCGTACACTGGTCATGGTCTAAGTTTTCTGTGGGAAAACAAATTTTTATTTAAAATGCTCTTGGTACAAAACAAAATTAAAGGGCTGGGGATTTAGCTCAGTGGTTCCGCTGCCTGCCTTGCAAGTCCAAGGACTCAAGTTCAATCCCTGGTACCAAAAAAACAAAACAAAACAAAACAAAATTAGGGACAAAGGGTTTCCTGTAACTGATACTCACTGTTATTTCATGGTGTATTAAATGTCATTCATGCCTTCTGAGTGTACAGGTCTCCTAGGATAGTGCTTATGGTACTGATCTTTTCTGACTCAGGTGTCTGCCTTTCTCTTGCACTCCAGCTACTTGTGATACGAGTGCACGTCAAGCCAGTATGAGAAAACCAGTCAAATAATAGTATTCTTAGAAACTATGTGATGTATGTTATATGTGTCACCAAACTTAGGGATGTTCAGTCGCCAAACAGAAAACAATGCAAAGAATCAATGAATTGAAGAGTTGGTTCTTTGAAAGATTAAATAAAATTGATAAACCCTTAGCAAACCTCATCAAAAAGAGGAAAGAAAACTCAAATCCATCCAGTTAGAAATGAAAAGGGAGAAATCACAACAGACCCTGCAGAGATCTAAAAGATCATCAATTCCTACTTCAAGAACCTGTATTAGGACCAGGGATTTAGCTCAGTGGTTCCGCGGCACTGTATTCTTGGGCCGAGGATTTAGCTCAGTGGTTCTGCCACCTGCCTCGCAAGTGCAAGGTCCCAAGTTCGATCCCCAGTACCAAAAGAAAAAAGAAAAAAAGAAACTATTTTAGTAAGATGGAAAATACAGAAGAAATGGACAGATTCCTACATACATATGAATTACCAAAACTGAATCAAGAAGATATAGAAATTCTAAATAAACCAATATCAGCCAATGAAATTGAATATGTAATTTAAAAAATACCATCAAAGAAAAGCCCTGGCCCTGATGGATTCACTACTGAATTCTACAAGAAATTTAGAGAAGGCCTAATCCCGCTACTTTTCAAGCTCTTTAATGAAACTGAAAGGGAAGCAATATTTGCAAATTCATTCCTGAAAGCAAACAGTACCCTGATACCAAAACCTGAGAAGGATCCAACCAAAAAAGAGAACTACAAGGCCAATCTCCCTAATGAACAATATATGCAAAAATCCTCAATAAGATGATACTGGCAAACAGAATGTAGCAAATCATGACAAAATTGTATTCATCCCAGGGATGCAGGGATGGTTCAACATACGCAAATCAATAAATGTAATACACTATATTAACAGAGCTAAGGACAAAAACTATATGATTCTCTCAACAGATGCCGAAAAAGCATTTGACAAGGTCTAACACACACCCATTCATGATAAAAACCCTACAGAAGATTGCTATAGATGGGTCTTTATCTCAATCTGATAAAAGCCATCTATGACAAACCAAGAGCCAACATGAAATTAAATGGACAAAAACTGAAAACCTTCACGCTAAAATCAAGAACAAGACAAGGATGTCCACTGTCACCACTCTTATTCAATATAGTTCTGGAAACATTGGCCAAAGCCATTAGACAAGAGAAAAAAATAAAAGGAATAAGGATAGGAAAGGAAGAAGTTAAATTATCACTATTTGCAGATGACCTGATACTCAACAGAGAAGACCCAAAAAACTCCACCAAAAGACTTCTAGATTTGATAAGCAAATTCAGTGGCATAGCTGGATACAAAGTCAACACTCAAAAGTCAATAGTCGGGCTGGGGATTTAGCTCAGTGGTTCCGCTGCCTGCCTCGCAAGTGCAAGGACCCAAGTTCAATCCCCAGTACCAAAAAAAAAGTCAATAACCTTCCTGTACACAAATAACAGACTTACGGAGAGAGAAATTAGAGAAACAATCCCTTTCACAGTAGCACCCTAAAAAATGAAATACCTAGCAATCAATCTAACGAAGGAAGTAAATGACCTCTACATTGAAAACTACAGTACTCTGAAAATGGAGATCGAAGAGGATATCAGAAAATTCAAAGACGTCCCTTGTTCTTGGATAGGAAGAACCAATATAGTGAAAATGGCCATACTTTCAAAATTGTCATACAAAGCAATCCCAATCAAAATCCCAACAGAGTATCTCACAGAATTAGAAAAAATAATCCTAAAATTCATTTGGAACCAAAAGAAACCAAGACCAGCAAGGGCAATTCTGAGCAACAAAGGCAAGCCAGGGGGTATCACAATCCCTGACTTGAAATTATACTACAAAGCTACTATGATAAAAACTGCATGATACTGGCAAAAGAATAGACCTGAGGATCAATGGAATAGACTAGAAGATGCAGAAACAACTCCAAACACACTCAGCCACCTTATCTTTGACAAAGGAGCCAAACACCTTCATTGGAAGAAAGATCGTCTGTTTAATAAACACTGCTGGAAAAACTGGCTTTCCATATGCTGAAGATTGAAATTAGACCCCTATCTTTCACCATGCACTAAACTAAAATTGAAATGGATCAAAGATCTAAATATTAAAACAAAAACACTAAATTTCCTGAAAAAGAAACGCTTGAGGACATAGGAGTAGGCAAAGACTTCATGAACAAAACCCAGAATACACAGGAAATACTACAAAGGCCAGCATTGGACAACGACACTGTGGGTCCAGAGAAGGGAGTGAGGGACATCGCCAGAAGGGGCTGGAACTGCTACCAGAGTTCCCTCCAATGAGAGGGACCTTAACAGGGAGGCTGTGCTGGTGCTGGGGTGGGGCTCAGTTCTGACCAGAGACTTAAGAAAGAAAGGGAGAGGGTGAACACACCAAGTACACACATCCATCTCTGGAGGAGGCTGGTACAAATCAAGCATCACTTTCACACAAGCAACAAAATTAACAAACTGGACTCCTATCAATACTAAAAACTGTGTGGGTACCGTTTTTAGTTTGGTTGGTTGATTTTTTGAGACAGGGTCTCCCTATGCAATTCAGGCTGGCCTTGAACTCAATGTGTAGCATGGTGATCCCTCTGCCTCAGCCTCTTTCTGTGTTTCAAAGGATACCACCAAGAAAGGGGAAACAATAAAAAATGGTAAAAAGTATTTGCAAATCATGTATCTTATACAGACTTGTAATATATAAAGAACTCTTTAATACAAAAAAAAAGTTTTACTGAGCAAAAGATCTGCATACACATTTCTCCAAAGAACAGAAACAGATGGCCAACAGACATACAAAAAGACTGCCTACCACCCCGCCAGGCATTGTAATTTCAGCACTTAGGAGGCTGAGACAGAAGAATCACCATGAGTTCATGAACTACACAGTGCGTTCAAGGCCAGCCTGAACTACATAGCGAGATCCCGTTTCAAAAAAAAAAAAAAGATGCCCCTCAACATTTTTAGTCACCAGGGAAATTCAAAGCAAAACCACAATGAAATACCAATTCACACTCACTGAAATGGCTATCAAAAAGATGGGCAAGGGCCAGGGATGTAGCTCAGTGGCACCACGCCTGCCTGGCAAGCAGAAGGTCCTGAGTTTGATTTCCAGTACCAAAAAAAAAAGACGGGCAAGGGCCAGGGATGTAGCTCAGCAGCACATTGCCTGACTAGCAACCGTGAGGACCTGAGTTCCATTCCTGGTACAATAAAAAGATGGGCAGAGGCATATACACATCATTCCAGTTACTCCAGCGGCTGAGGCAGGAAGGTAGCTTGAGCCCAAGAGTTCAAGGCCAGCCTAGGTGAAACAGTAAAACCCCATTTCAATAAAACAAAATATCAACAACCATAAAAGTGGACAATAACAACTGTTAGCCAGAGTATACAAAAATTCATTGCTGGTAGGAATGGAAAATGGAGAACAATATAACAACCCCTCAAACACTTAAAACATAAAACTTTACCATTTGACCCAACAATTCTACTTCCAAGGATATACCCAAGAGAAATGAAACCATAGGTCAAACACACACACACACACACACACACACACACACACACACACACACACACAACTTGTACATGAATGTTTACAGCAGCATTACTCATAATGGCCAAAAAACTACAGAGGCTATCTGACTGACTGCCTATCAACTGATAAACAGACAGCAATATGTGGTCCCGATCCAAACCACGGAATATTATTATTCAGTCATAAGAGGACCGAGACACTGATATACACTACAACTGCATGAACCATGAAAACAGTAGTTCAAGGAAGCCAATCACAGAATACAGATCACACAATTCCACTTACATGAAATGCCCAAAACAGGCAGATTTAAAAAGAAAAATGCAGACCAGTGCTTGCCATGGACTGAATCCTAATGGGATGAGGTTTCTCTGGGGATGATGGAAATGCTCTGGATTTTTATGCTCTGTTCATTAATATGTCCAAGTTTCTGGACTAACAGTTCTGGTATATAATAGGTAATTAAAACATAATAAATGGTGATAGGTGGATGAGTGGAGAGAGTACAGAACAGGAAGAAAGGAAGGGTAGGAAAGGACAGTCTCTTCTAGGAGTCTAGAGATCCCAAAGTCAATCAGTGTCCTAGGATGACACCCTGCTAGGCACCCAATGCCACCACCATTCCTTTTCTTTCTCTGGTCTCCACCTCACCTATCTCCTCGCTGGTCCTATTTTTTCTCCAAAGCAGAAAAGAAAAAGATATATTCTGCCATGGCCATGGCCATAAAATAGATATAAAAACATGAACTCTCCTTTGTAACACTCTCGCTTAAAAAAAAAAAAAAAAAAGCATGGGGCCGGGGATTTAGCTCAGTGGTTTTGCTACCTGCTGCGCAAGCTGTAAGGACCTGAGTTCGATCCCTGGTACCAAAAAAAAAAAAAAAAAAGCATGAAATGGTAGTCCCTCTAAGAAGTCCTATGTGTCATTCACTGCAACCCTAAAAAGTTGTCTTCCCTAAAAGCAAAATAATTTGGAGAGGCTCTTTTCTTTTTTTTTGGTACCAGGGATCGAACTCGGGTCCTTGCGCTTGCGCAGCAGGCGGTGAAACCACTGAGCTAAATCCCTGGCCCTAAACAGGCTCTTTTCTAGGCTCCATTCAACCAATCCAAGCTACATCCACTTTAAGAAATTCCTGTAAGATTTCAGATGCCAAAAAGCCCATACCACTGCATAGTGTACATCTTTTCTGCCCTTGTTATCTACAGAAAAGATACAATGCTTTGTTTTGTTTGGTTTGGTTTGGTTTGGTACCGGGGATCGAACTCAGGTTCTTGCAATTGTGCAGCAGGCAGCAAAACCACTAGGCTAAATCCTTGGCCAACCAAAAATATTTTTAATTTCAAAAAGCCACCAAAACTTCTGTGTCACTTAAACTTTCTGTTTGGTTACGGGGTTTTTTCCCATAATGCCATGGTCCACAGAAGATTCATAGTGCTCCAAGCAGAAGATAAAAATCTCTAATACTGGGCCGGGCATTTAGCTCAGCGGTTTTGCCACCTGCTGCACAAGCTCAAGGACCCAAGTTCTATCTCTGGTACCAAAAAAAAAATCTCTAATACTAAAATCTACCACCAGCCCCATCTCTAACATGCTCTTAAAATGGAAAGCAAATGTCTACCTGGGGTACACCTGCTCCACCCATCCCAACTTTTGTCTGCATCTCAGGGCTAACGTCATGCACCTGCCATACAGTCTTTCAAGCAAAGAAGGACCCCTTGAGCAAAGAGGAAGAAGATGGGAGGAAGAGGCCAGACCCAACCATTTCCACGGGTCACAAGCTTAGCACACCATGGGAAATGTCTCCCCAGAATTACAACATTCTTGACTCAGAATAGATTAGAATACATAACTCCTTACAGGCTGATTTGCTAATGTGAACCACCATTAAAATATACGTCACAGGTGTCCGCAGAAACCCTGGCACCGGTACATTCACATACCTGATTGTAGAGTCCCTCTCAGAATCACCACCCAAGACAGTGCCACTTTCCAGGCACAGCATCCTCGTCACCACTGCTGGGCCACATGAGTGACAGCAGCGCCTGGGCTTACCAGTGGCCGCCACCTGGTACTCCACTTCTAGGGCAGACACAAGGGAGCGGCCCCTATTGTTCCTGCTTCCTCCTGCACACTGTGCTGAGCTGGAGTTTCCTCAGATCAGGGAGCGTAGCCTGCCCTCCCCCACCCTTTTGTCTAAGAATGCATTCTAGAACAGGCAGGTGACCAACTGATCTGTCCAACTGATCTGTCATTTGCGGTGAATAAACCAAGTAAAAACAGCCCCACTGGGCCACTCCCTGGGAAGCGCCCAGCACTTGTCTGCACCATCTTTGTGGAAGGAGACACTGCTGCCTTGGGTTTCTGCATCTCTCCCTATCCCCATTTCTCTGCACCCAGGAAAACAATTTCCCCGTCACTCAACCAGCCTGAAGGGTCATGCGCAACCAGAAGGGATGGACTGGACAGGCTTTGAGGATGCTCTCCCGCCTCTCCAGTGAGAGGTCATGCCCTCAGCCTGGAGCACAGAGCTCCTCTCTGCACTCTGCCTGGAAGGAGACACCCCAGCACCACGCCAGCCTTTCCTTGCAAGGTCTAGGCCTCTGGTCCCCCAGGGCCCAGGTCCCTGACTCTCATTCAACTGGCAGTGTCACCCTCCCAGCTTCACCCTACCATCTCTGAGGTTGCCATGGGGACGAGAAGGAGGAGGAAACAAGGAGACACTGTTACAAAAAGGTTCGAGTACTTGCTTTATAAATGTTAGAACATGAGAAAAATTACGAGTTTGCCATAAAACGTTGAGTTTCTTCAGCCACAAAGCAACCATGGAACTGGCCTCCACTGTTTTTTAAAACTCAGTCGGAAGGACCTCCCATCCACCCAAGAAATGCACGAGTCAGGTGGCCAGCCATCAAAACAGGGCTATTTTGGCAGGGAGGGGACAGGAGAGACAAGCAGATGACCCCACAATCCCAGCACGCATCCCTATTCTAAAGGCTTTGAACCCACACTAGAGCTCCTGAATGAAGAGGGAGACAGGACAGAAGAGAGGAGTCCGTACTATGCTCTTTGACGCATCTCTACCACTCCCTCTCTCCCATCCTTGTGCATTTCAGCCAACTGCAGAGGAATTGCAGTGGCTTAACTGCAAAAGCTCCCCACCACTGGGCATGTTCTGAGCCACTCCCTGAAATGGAGGCTGTGTCAGGCAACCAAGACTCCAGAGCTGCCTGTGGACAGCCCAGACTCCACAGGCCTCCTCAGATTAATATTCAAGTCACCTGAGTTTCCTCAAAAAGAAACGATCTGACTGGACCGTGACTATTCTCATCCTAAAAATGGAGAAGGATAGCTCTACAGAAACCAATTCAGCTCACCTCATAAAACAATCACTCCTCTTAGGGTCTCTCCGAATAGCTTTGTTTAAGAATACCAACAACAACAAAAAAACCTGGACAAGGAGTTGGGGCAAGTGGAGGGGAGCAGGACAGTAATTTTCCAGCCCTGTCCAGGAACTCCCCTTCAGAGGATTTCCCTCCACAGCTAGGAGCGCACACCAGCAGCACAATGCAAGGCACCCAACAGGCTTGTGCACAGTGCCCCCACCCCAGGAGGAGCTCCACGGTTCTGGACAGAGGCCTCTTCACACCAGGATGCTCCCATGCAGCCCACCAGCACCAGCCCCAAACTTTTCTTTGGAGGGGACCTTTTCAAAGCAATCCAGAGCAAGTGGTAGTTCTTAATGCAAAACAATAAATACTTGTAGTCATTTAAGGAGAAATACTTTTAATAATATAATTAGGTATTATGCAATCAGTAAAATTATTTTGAAGGTTATATGAAAGTAAACAACACTAACCTATGTAAATGCTACTCTGTAACCCTACACACATTTTCTGTCTTTGTGGAGCAATACTGGTGTGGACTGTCCAGGAACAGCAGCCAGTTGTGCCTAACCCAACCATAGCTCAATCTGCTCTCCTTGGCCAAGCTAGACCTCAAGCCAGCCACAGAAGAGTCAACCCAACAGATCAGCACTTCAGGGAAATAAGCCAGTCCTCATTAACATCAGACTACGAGTTCAAGTGCACAAAACACAATGCAACTGGTCCTGTTAAGCAGAAGGAACACGGTCACTTAGATACCTAGTTAGAGCCCACACAGAACGCAGAAGACACCCCACCCTCTGCCTCACTCTGAGCTCCCTCCTGTAAAACACAAAGGACAGAAAATTCAAACTGACAGAAAATAAATGCTTACAGCTAATAAAAAATAAATACATTTAAAGCAACAAACCAGGCATGATGGTGCATGCCTGTAATCCCAGCACTCAGGAGGCTGAGGCAAGAGGACTGCCACAGGGCTAGCCTAGGCTACATAATGAGTTCAAACCTGCCTGAACTACACAGACCCCGTCTCAAAAGAAACAAACAAAAAAGAGTAACAAAGGCACCATTTTTCACCTATCAAATTGGCAAAAAAATGGGTCTGTTAATATGAAAGTATAAATATGCCTCTCTCTTGTTCCATTAGTGTCATAAAATTAATGAAATCTCTCTGGGAGCAACTTGGCAATATTTATCCAATGTTTTAAATGTCTACACCTCTCTGCTGAGCAACTGTATAATTTAGTTTATAGATATTCGCACAAAACTTCCCCAAATCATATGTAACAAGGACATTCACTCAACCTTCTTCCTAGATTGCAGATCTAAATATACACACCAACAGAGAGTCAGTTATATAAATCGTTAGATCCCTACCAGGGAACAACAGAAAGCTCTCAAGAAGGGTAACAAATGTTCATGTGCTTGCGTGGGGAAGTCGGAGACAAGCCAAGATAGGGTCCGGCACAAGATATATACTAGTGAAAAAACAGACAGGCTGGTGTGTGCATGAAAATCCATTTGGATGCAATTATTACTAGTGTGACACTAAGATTACAAGCAGAGAGGGAGGTGGACAGTCACTCTGCAACGTGTACCTCTTAATATTTAATTCTTTTTCTTTCTTCATTGGGACCTCAAGTATATTACGCATACTGTTGGATCCAATTCTATACATGATGCCTTGTAACTACTTTGCCATGCACTTATTCAGTTATTTTTAGTCATGTAATAAGCACCAATTAGTACTCCGCCTACAATGAAAACTGTGATCTTGTCAATAATCAATACCTAAGCAGTCAATAACTGATACCCAGTCAGAGCACACTAGGGGCTCAACTCATGCACACTGTCCAATTCACTTTCCAACCACAGCACACATCCCCATGCTGGTCCATCAGACAATACACCGGGCCCAGAGCAGGCTGTCTTTACTCAAGTTTCCAGGCCATGGCAGCTCTGTCCATACTCTCTACCATCTCACCAGGACCCAGCTGACTTTGCTATAGAAAGTGATATGACCCTAAAATTACAGAAACTTAAGAGAACCACCATAGCAAACAATTTTGAAAAAGAAGGACAAACTGGGAGGACACACACTTCATTTCAAAATTTACTACAAAGCTGTAAGTGATCCAGACAGTGTGGTACCAGCACAAAAAGACATTTGATCAATGGAACAGAATTGTGAGACCAGAAATAAGTCCTTACATTTATGGAGAATTCATGTTCAAACAAGACCATTCAATAATGAAAGGACAATCTTTTCAACAAGCAGTGCCAGGACAACTAGACTGACATACATAAACATATAAAGCCAGACCCTTACCTCATATCACAGGAAAAAGTAGCTCAAAATGGATCAAAAGATCTAAAAGATGAGAGCTAAAACTATAAAACTCTCCAAAGAAAGCACAGGCATAAATCTTTATAACCTTGGATTTAGCAAATGTTTCTTAGGAAAACAAAAGCACAAGCAATAAAAGAAAACACACATACAATTACAGTTACAATTAGCTTGCCATGGTGGCACACAGTAATCCCAGCTACCTGGGATTCTGAGGCAGAAGATCACAAGTTTGAGGCCAGCCTGGGCAACTCAGTAAAGACTCTGTCTTAAATTAAAAGGACTGATGTAATTCAGTGATAGAACACTTGCCAAGTATGTGTGGCCTCCTATGTTAGATCTCTAGGGCCATAAAAAAAGGAGAAAAAAAATATATCTTTCTCCAGAAAGATATACATATGACCAATAAGCACATGGATATTCAATATCATTAGTCATCAGTGAAACACAAATCAAAATCATGAGATACCACTTCAGTAACAACTGTCAGGAATGAGGTTAAAAAACTGGAACATTCATACACTGCTGGTACAGCCACTACATAAAATGGTACAGCCACTATGAAAACATACCAACAGTCCTTCAAATAGTTCTCTACATGAGATCACTGTGGACTGACACACTCTTGAAAGAAGTAATGCAGTACAAAGACCCTATCCACTTGGGTCAGTATATTAGTCCCTGAGATTGCCTTAATGAAACCCTACAAACAGAGTGTCTTAAAACAGCAGAAACTTATCTTCATCCTCTCCTCATGCTAGAGGCTGGAAGTCTGCAGTCAAGTCAAGCTGCTAGCAGGGCTACCCGCCTCCTCGCCTCTTCCAGCTTTGGGGGGCTGTAGCAATCTGTGACATTCTTTAGTTTGCTGATGCCTCACCCCAAGCTCTTCCTGCACTGTCGCATGGCCCTCTTCCCAGTGTGTCCTCTCATCTTGCAGATACGGCAGTACTGGGCCTACCCTAAAACTAGGATGACTTCATCTCAAGCTCCTTAATTAACTACATCTGCAAAGATCTTTTGTACCAAAAGTCACATTCAGATGAACTTGAGTTTGAGAGTCAACCCACTAATAATCCCCAGTTTCCCTCAATGGTAACATTTTACAAAACTATAGTATGGCTGGATGCAGAAGCATGCTCCTATAATCCCAGCTACTCAGGAGGCTGAGGCAGGAGGATTTTAAGTTTGAGGCCAGCCTGGGCAACATAGCAAAACCCTATCTAACAAATAAATAAATAAATAAAATTTTTAAAAGGGCTGGGGATTTAGCTCAGTGATTCCGCCACCTGCCTCACAAGCACAAGGTCCTGAGTTCAATCCCCAGTACAAAGAAGAAGAAGGAGGAGGAGGAGGAGAAGGAGAAGAAAAGAAGAAAGAAGAAGAAGGAAGAAGGAAAAGGAAGAAGGAAGAGGAAAAAAGAAGAGGAAGAGAGAAGAAGAAGAAAGAAGAAAGAATAAATAGCATGACACCATAACCAGGAACCAGGATCACTCTGCCTTTCTGGCTTTCTGGAGGGAAAATGGATAGGGTGTGGTTGGTGTCTTCATCTGTTTTCTGTGGTTATAATAGAAAACCTGAGTTTGGGTAATTATAAAAAACAGAAGTTTATTTCAACTCATGGTTTGCGGAGACTGTGAAGTCCAAGAACATAGTGCCAGAACCTGGAGGGGCTGGTGCATCAGCTCATGGTGGAAAATGAAAAGATGAGTTGGTACTTGGACAAAAGAGAAAAGGAGGCCAAACTTATGCAACAGCTAAGCCATTCTGGAAAGAAAAGCATTAACCCATTCATGATCTTCCGCCCCCATGACCCAAATATCCCCCTACTGGGTCCTACCTCCCAATGGAATAGAATAGAAGGAATAGAGGTTCTAGCAAATCAACTATGAGGAGCACATCCAAACTGCAACAGGTAGAGACAGCAAGGAAGCAGAAAAACTGGGAAGACCATTTAAGGGACCACTATAATCCAAGCAAGAGAGAACTGGACTGGATCCAGGTAGTGAAGCCATTAGAGGGAGAGTAGTGAAAGAATGGGTCACGTTCTGAAGGCAGAGCCTACAAGATTTCCTGTCTGACTGACTGACTGTGAGTTAGGAGGGGAAAGGCAGAACTAAATGATTCCTTGTTGGCATTTTTACTGAGAAAAGGCAAAGTTTTACACTTAGGGAAACTGACATCTATATGACATCCAAGTACAAAAATTATCTTCGCCTGGTTTGAGTGGGCTTCAAACAGTATTCCTCACACAAGCTTTGTGTCTTATTAAAACCTGTTTCAGAGTGTTTTATCTTTTGTGCTCCTCTTATAAACAGGGTTTCTGTTCTGTACATATGAAGACTACTGATTTCATGTCAGTTTATATTGTCCTTTACTGAATGATTCATTGTCTGTGTTTTAGCACTGACTGGTTTACCAAGCAAGTATAGTTCATCCCACTCACAAATAGTTTCTCTTTTTTGGGGGGGGGGGGGTGCCGGGGATCGAACTCGGGTCCTTGGGCTTGAGCAGCAGGTGGCGAAACCACTGAGCTAAATCCCCGGCCCTCACAAATAGTTTGTAATTTTGTAATTCTTTTGCCTCTAATACTTCTCTTTTCTGACTGCACTGCTCAATCTCACCAATAAAATATTAAAGATCAGTGGGGATGATCAGCAGCCTTGTCTTACTCCTGATATTGGTGGGAATGCCTCCAGAGTTCCTCACCAAGACAGAGAAATAACCTAGATAGAAAGATAGGACTGATGGGGCCGGGGATTTAGCTCAGTGGTTCTGGCGCCTGCCTCACAAGCCCAAAGTCCCAAGTTTGATCCCTGGTACCAAAAAACAAAAAAAAGATAAGACTGATGGATAGATTTAGATGGGTGGTGGATGGATGGATAGCAGACTGGATGGATGGATGGATGGATGGATGGACAGACAGGAGACAGGAAGAGAAGAAAGGAGGGAAAGGAGGAAGAAAGGAAAGAAATGCATGGATGAACAGATAGAAGAAGTTGAACAGATATGATATATATGATATGATAGAGAATATACGATAATACATCATATGCTAGATTGGATGAATGGAAGGATGAACAGATAAGAGACAGGACAGGTAAGAGGAATGGACAGACAGACACAGATAAGCTAGACTGGCTGAATGGATAGACACGGATGGCAGAATGGGATAAGAAACAGTAAGTAGGGCAGACAGACAAGCTTAGCAGATGCTGTCCCGACTGAGCCTTTAAACCCATTGGACATAACACTGGGTTACAACAACCCACCCCACATTCTTCTACTGGAAATTTGTACTTTAGCATAACAGTAGTCCGCTCTGAGTCTCAGGAGCTGTGCCTGGGGGATACAGGAAGCAATCTTTGTGATTAACCACTTGGTATGATAAAATGACAAGGTGTGTGGATGTGTGCAAAAGTGTCAGGCCAGGATTTTTATTCACATAATGCTTTGTCTAGCAGATTTTGCATATGTTTACATAAGCATCACAGGGCATAAAATATGCTACTCTTCTGTTATGTAAATATGTATTATACCATAATGGCATGTGGGTGTGACTCATGGTAGGTGCGCCCCGGGGAAAGCAAAATCCATCTATGCATTCACCCACTGGGCAGACAAATGGCAAGGTATGTACAGGTGCTCCAAAGCAGCCAATGGGTGAATTTTACCCATGAAATGCTCATTGATGGCTGGGGATTTAGCTCAGTGGTTCTGTCGCCTGCCTTGCAAGTGCGAGGTCCCAAGTTCAATCCCCCATACCAAAGACAAAAAAAAAGAAATGCCCACTGCTAAATTTCTGTACATTTAGGATGCTTTAAAAAAAGTTTTCTTGGGCCGGGGATTTAGCTCAGTGGTTCTGCTGCCTGCCTTGAAAGCACAAGGATCTGAGTTCAATCCCCGGTACCAAAAAAAAAAGTTTTCTTTACATTTTTCTGGTAGAAGTACCCCAAATCAGTATGGCCCATGAAAAACCAGATTTGCAAGTTTTGGAGGTCAAAAGTGAATCATCAGATTACTCATACATGGATGATAAAGATGACAATAACTTTGATGCTGCCCATATGAGCCAAAGTTCCTGTAACAGTGAAATGGAACAAGAATCGACTGATACAGACACAGGGAATGCAGACCTTATTGATTCAGATGATGAAGAAAACAGCAGTGTGAATACGTATCTGACTAGTTGAAATGGTACAAAATGGTCATGCAACCAAATGGAATGATCCAATGTTAGAACTACATCTGAAAATATAGTGAGGATCTTGGCAGGGGTGAAACCTATTGGCCGGAATGCCAGCACTGCCATTCAATGTTGGAAATTGTAACAGATGAAATGGTACAAGATGCTGTGAAATACACAAATGCTAAAATACAAGTAAAATGTTTTGTATGCACCAACAGCCATACACAAAAATGTATTTATTATGACATCTCACTAGTTGAACTGAAAGCATTTATAGGTCTGCTGTACTTAGCAGGGCTTTCTCATGGTAACTGCAGGAATGAAAAAGACATGAAAAAGTGGTGAGTGTGGGCTTCAGGTTTGGAGAGTAAAAATGATACTGAGATTTGGTTTCCTTCAAAATCGCCAGGGGTTTGATGACAAAACTACCCAACAAGAATGAAAAAGAACCGATCATCTAGCTGCTATCTGCTCACTGTTTGAGAGATTTGTGGGTAATTATCAAACAATTTACACATCCTCTGAATACATGACTACTGATGAACATTGTGCAGCATTTCACGGTCACTGTAGCTTAAGGCAGTACAGTGGACCCTCGAATTACATCCCGCCTGACATATGAACAACTTGGGTTATGACCGGAATTTTAGTTTTAACTTACAACCAAAGTCTTGAGTGACTGGTCGTTTGTGCTTCCAGATGGTCTCAGATACAGATTTATCCCTTAAAGAGTTCTGGAAGGAACATTACAACATCCTTTCCTGTGTGGGGTTAATTAAGAAATCCTAGGCTAAGATCTGCCCAGGAGAAAGTGTGACCTAAAATTATACACGAGAGAAACTTTGAAGGCTGTGTAGAGGAACCTGAGCCTTCAATTGACCAGTATGAGTTACAACCAGCCCTCAAGAACAAATTAAGGGCCGGGGATTTAGCTCAGTGGTTTCGTTGCCTGCTGTGCAAGCGCAAGGACCCGAGTTTTATCTCCAGTACCAAAAAAAAAGAACAAATTAAGTTCGTAAGTCAGGGGTCCACTGAATGCCAAAACACCTTCAAAATATGGCATAAAAGTTTATGCCCTTGTATATGTGAAGACTTATTATGCTTTCAATTTAGAAATTTATCCTGGAACTCAGCCACCAGGTCCTTATTCATATATTAATAAACTGAATGATGTTGTGAACAGACTTGTTGCTCCCATCTCCCAAACTAACCGGAATGTGACATTCAACACTTGGTTTACCAGTTTCCAATTGATGTTACACTTGCTAACAGAGAACAGGTTGACCAACATAGGAACTGTACCCAGGATCAAACCAGAAATTCCAAATGAAATGTTGTAATTTCAAAGCAGAGCTGTATAGTACAATCTTTGGATTTCAGAAAGCTGTAACACTGGCCTCATATATGGCAAAGAAAAACAAACTGGTACCACTGCTATCATTGCACCATGATGGAAATACTGATAGGGAAACCTCGACGAAACAGATGCCTGAGATGGAAACTTTCTACAACAAAACCAAAGGCAGAGTAGATTCTGAGTTATGCAGCAACTAAGATGTCAATCGAAATACAAAGCATTGGCCAATGATTTTGTTTCACTCAGGATCCTAAACATGTGGTGTAGTTTAATAGTTTACAAAGAAAATAAGAAGTGCAAAATACCATGGAGAAATTTTCTTAGAGGGTTGGGACTGGTACTCATAAGAGGTCATTTACAGCAGAGGTAAAACAAAATGTTTCTACCCAGAGAACTATGCAAAAAATTTGTGGATAGCCGGGTGTGGTGCCCCATGCCTGTAATCCCAGCATTTGGGAGGCTGAGGCAGGAGGACTGCTGTGAGTTCAAGGCCAGCCTGGGCTACAAAGTGAGTTCAGGGCCAACCTGAACTACAAAGGGAGACCCTGCCTCAAAAAAACCAAAAAAAAAAAAAAAAAAAAAAAAATTTGTGGAGCACACTGGTGACCTGACAGGTGAACAAGCAGGCACAGCATCACAAAGACTTATTACGACAACCGGAAAACCAAAAAGAAGTCAACTGTGCCCTACAAAAAAGGACAGGAAGGGCCAGGGATTTAGCTCAGTGGTTTCACAGCCTGCTGCACAAGCGCAAGGATCTGAGTTCGATCTCCGGCACCAAAAAAAAAAAAGGACAGGAAAACAAAACATATGTGCTATCAGTATAGCAGTACTTGTGTATAGAATATGCAGTTTTCATGTGTGAAGACTGCATTAGGTGTAACAGTTGAAACAAAGATTACTTCTGTGGCAGATTTTTTGTTTGTATTTACATTGTAGTTCACATAGGTCTTCTGATGTTATCTTTTAGGTTTTTTAAGCAAGTAAACAACTGATACAAAAATGTTGATGTTGGGCTGGGGATTTAGCTCAGTGGTTCCAGTGCCTGCCTCAGAAGTGCAAGGTCCCGAGTTTGATCCCCAGTACCAAAAAACAAAACAAAACAAAACAAAAATGCTGATGTCAATTCTAAGCACTCATTATATGTCTGATATTTTATTTTTTACTGATGTCTTATTTTCCTGCTAAGTGCATGCAGTATAATATAGTAGGGAGCTCCTGACAAAACAGGAAGATAAGAGAGGTGACAAGAATGGCCTGCCACACAGTGTAAGCAAGACATGTCCACAGAACATGCAGTTGTCATGTGTGAAGACTGTCTTGGGTATGACAATTGAGGCAAAGATTATTTTTGTTGCAGAGTTCTATTAGTATTTTCACTGTAGTTCATATTTATTTCTGTTATCTTTTAGGTTTTATAAGGAAGTACACAGCTGTGAAAATGTTGTTTATTCTAAACACAATACATATTAATAATTTAATACTTTAGTTTATGGACATTTTATGTTCCTATTAACTACACATTGCATAATATAATAAGAACCTCCTGATAAATCAGTAAGGCCAGCAAGATGTCAACTGTGTCCTACAAAAAGGCCAGGAAAACAAAACACATATGCTGTCAGTGTAATACATGTGTATGGAACATGCTGTTGTTATGTGTGAAGACTGCCACAGGTGTGAAAATTGAAATTTGGGTTTTTTTGTAGCATTCTATTGGTATATTCATTGTAGTTCAAACAGGAATTTATTTCGGTTATTTTTTAGACTTTGTACACCAAAAAACAATGGTGAAAATTTTGATCTTTTTTATTATAAACTCAATAAATCTTACAAATTCAGTATTTCTTCCTGTTAAGTACTCATTATTTAATATAATAAAACAAATTAAAATTAATAATTCATCAAGAGAAATAGTCTAAAGAATAAACATGGGTATTATATACCCACAATAATGTGTCTTTATGACAAAATTGGTGTTATGCCCCTCGCATTAAACACCTCCTGCCCCAGGGACATCTGACTGCTAAGAGAGGCTGACTCAAAGGCTCAGTCTGTACCCCTAACCCACAAATATTGAGACAACAACATGTTGTATTAAGCTGCTAAATTTGGAGAGTTTTGTTATACAACCATAGATATCTAATACACTATTTTAATACAGTAAATTTTGGCAAACTGTACTTTCTTAGGAAAGTATCTATTTCATCTGCTTTCTCAGATTTAATTGCTGAGAACTGTACAAAATGGTCTCTTACAATTTGTTGTCCTACAAAGCAAGGAGCTCAGAACTACTTAGGACATGTCACAGATCTTGTGTGGACAGGTCTGATCGGCCAAATTGGAATAATTTTGAGTATTAAAAAGACAAATGACGGGCCGGGGATTTAGCTCAGTGGTTTCACTGCCTGCAGCGCAAATGCAAGGACCCGAGTTCGATCCCCAGTACCAAAAAAAAGACAAGTGATAAAAGCTGACTACAACACATTTAATAAATGCAAATTCACTACTATAGAAGTCACCCTGGGCCGGAGATTTAGCTCAGTGGTTTTGCCACCTGCAGCGCAAGCTCAAGGACCCAAGTTCGATCCCCAGTACCAAAAGAAAAAAACAAGAACAGAAGTCACCCTATAATGATACCAAAGAAATACAAATGCAGAAACAAGCTCTTCTTCAATACATGGGCAATGAGGCTCAGAGGAGTCATTGACTGATTCTGCCTGACCAGTGGAGAGGCCAGTGAACACCACTGTACCATCGGGGTAAATAGTGGCATCAATAACACTAGGACACATGCCTCCTAATGCAACAGACGTGTTCACAACATCAGTTTACAGGGTCCTTGTCGATAATGCTTAATCTGAGTCTAATCATGGGGAAAGAAATAAGACAAATCTAGGACAAATCATGGGTAACTTTACAGAGAAAATAGCCTTAAATTTTCAAAACTGTCATGAAAGACTTACAGGTGGAGGACGATTTCTAGATGAAAGAAGAAAAAGGTTACAATAACATCCCTGACCTTTTTAAAAAAATATCTATAAAGGGGCCAGCTCAGAGGCAGGAAAACCACAAGTTCAAACAACACCTGAGTAATTTAGCAACTCAGTGAGACCCTATCACAAAATAAAAAATAACCCCTGTAACTCCAGCAATGGGGGAGGCTGAGGCAGAAGGATGCCAAATTGAAGTCCCACCTAGACAACTTAGTGTGAGACCCTGACTCAAAAATAAAAAAGCCTGGGGATAAAGCTCAGTGGTACAGCACCCCTAGATGTGATCTCCAGTACCTCAATCAATCAATCAATCAATCAATAACAAAAAATTTAAAAAGGGGGCTGGGATGTAGTTCAGTGCACCTAATACTAGCTCAGTGCTACTAGTACTGGCCCCCCCAAATCTATACAGTATATGTGATAAACAACTAGAAAAATCTGAATTTGAATAATACAGTAAATAATAGTACTATATCAATATTAAATTTCCTGAACGTAATCCTCGTGCTGTGATTTTACATGAATGAATCTGTTGACTCTGGCATGGTGGTACTTACTCATAACCCCAGCATTTGAGAGCCCAAGAGGAGAAAATCACAAGTTCAAGTCCTGCCTGGACACGTGAGCGAGATTTTGTCTCAACATATTTTTAAAAATCTAAAAAAGGGCTGGAGGGCCGGGGATTTAGCTCAGTGGTTCTGCTGCCTGCCTCGCAAGCGCGAGGACCTGAGTTCAATCCCCGGTACCAAAAAAAAAACAAAAAGAGAAAAGAAAAAGGGCTGGATATGGTGGCATAAACCTACAATTCCTCCTCTGGGAGGCTGTGATAGGAGGATGACTAGTTTGAGCCCCACCTGGGTAGACAATTTAATAAGACTGTGTCTTAAAATAAAAAATAAATTAAAAAGGTAGGACTGGTGATGTAGCTGAATGTGAATTCCCTGGGATTCAATCAATTGATCAATTTATTTTTTGTTTTTGTTTTTTTTGTTTTTTTGGTACCGGAGATCGAACTTGGGTCCTTGCGCTTGCGCAGCAGGAAGTGAAACCACTGAGCTAAATCCCCGGCCCTGATCAATTTATTTTTAAAAGGGCTGGGAATGTAGCTCAATGGGTGAGCACCCTTGGGTTTGATCCCCAAAACGGCTAAAAAAAATTGTTGGGTTTGGTAGCACACACCTGTCATCCCAGCACTCTGGAGGCTGAGGCAAGAGGGCTGTCACAAGTTCGAGACCAGCCTGGGCTACAAAGTGAGTTCAGGGCTAGCCTGAACTGCACAGCAAGACTCTTATCTCAAAAAATTAAAAAATAAAAAAAAAAAGAATGAACTTGATGAACCTGTTGGGCTGGTGATCTAGTTCAGTAGCAGAGCACTTGTCCAGCATGTGTAAGGCCCTGGGCTCAATCCCTAGCATCATCAAAAACAAAGCCTGTGGGGGACAGGGATTTAGCTCAGTGGTTCCACCGCCTGCCTCGCAAGTGCAAGGTCCTGAGTTCCATCCCCAGTAACAAAAAAAAGAGAGAGAGAGATGCAGGAAATACACTGAAAAGCTTAGGGGTGAAGAGTACTGACACCTGTAACTCACCCTTTAATGGCACATTAACAATATAGTAAAGAGAAAAAGAAGAGAAAGACAAAGCAAGTGATGAATCTACCTAAAGGTGCATCAGTGCTTGGACCTTCTTTACAGGTGGACACTTTCAAAACAATAAGCTGGAAGACAGTTTTTCAGAAACAGCTACTATGTGGATATACAGTTTAGTTTTTAGCATTTCATTGTCTACACTTTCATTCAAAATATTAAGTTACTTTCCCTGCTGGAAAAGCTGAACAATGAAATATTTCCTTATGAAAAAAACTTTTTTTTCATTTTTAGTTAACAGATCCAAGAGTTGGGTCATAAAGGTATAAAAACAAACAACACAGGCCCAGGGATTTAGCTCAGTGGTTCCGCCGCCTGCCTTGCAAGTGCAAGGACCCGAGTTCGATCTCCGGTACCAAAAAAAAAAAAAAAACAATACAGAAAACCAGAGAGCCCTATCACAAAACTAAGATTTCTCAGTGAGTCACTGCCTCCAGGCAGCCTACAGGTCAGCCTCCAGGCAAAAGCAATCCAGGGTTCTAAAGTTAGTTATAACTTTTTCTCACTGCTGAGACAAAATACCTGACACCCAAAGTTAAAGGAGGAAAGGTTCATTTCAGCTCATAGTTTGTAGAAGTTTCAGTCCATTGTCAGCTGGTCTGAAGGCAAGATGGCACGGCAGAGAGGCAGGCATCACAGAGAATAGTCATGGTAGGGCAGGCAGGGGATTAGCGAAGCTGCAGCAGTGGCAAGTCTGCCTTTCTTCTTTTCCCCTTATATTCCTCCATCCAGGCTATTGATTGGTGCCCCCTACAGGCAGGGTGGGACTTCCATGACCCACACTCAGAACTATGCTAATTCCAATCACTGGAGTAATTTAGTACCATACACCCTTAATCCCAGCACCACATGCCCCAGATCCAGCCACCTCTAAAAGCCCCACCGATGAGCCCATGATGCTTTGAGGGGACATCTACACATATGCCATGACATAAGCATACAAGACTCAAAGGGCCACACAGCCCTGCAAGACCCAAAAGCAAAGTCCTATGGGACAGCTCAGATCCTCTTTGGTACCGAGGGTAGCATGCCAATGGTTTCACCAAGTTTGGACTTGGTTTCCCAGCACATAGCAAATGCAGAGTGAAAGACTGCTTTCAGCCGCTACCTGCCTCGCAAGCACCAAGGTCCTGAGTTCGATCCCCAGTACCAAGAAAAAAAAAAAAAAAAAGAGTGCTCTCAGGAAGAAAGAAGTACCAAAAGGGACAAAGAGTGTGCACAGATTTTACCTGAGGTGGTTCCCCAGGTGAACAGGAGAGCTAGCTCTGCTAGAGCCTCCAAAGGAGCCAGGAGCATACCGCCGTGGTCATCTGGAAACAGCCAGGAGGCCACATTACTAGCCAGGAGAAGGTGCCAGGAAAGATCACAGGCAAGCAAGAGCCAGACACTACAGGGCCTCAGGAACCACAAGAAAGCAACCCTAGCACAAGCAGAAAACACTCTGAAAGGGAAGAGTGCAGCAGGGCATGGCGGCGCACACTAGTGATTCTACCTATAATCCCAGGAAGCTGAGGCCGGAGGACTGCCACAAATTCCAGGCCAGCTTGGGCTATAGTGAATTCAAGGACACTATGTACTGAACTGCATAGTGAGACTCTGTCTCAAAAAACAAAACAAAAAAAGAAAAAGACAGCAGAGAGAAGAGGCAACTCTTGGCAAGGGCAGAGGCTGCAATGCAAAGGCAGAGCTGGAACAGTCCTCTGGGAAGCACTGTGCAGGCAGCATCAGGCCCTGTGGGTGAGGCCACCAGAGCAAGCTGGGGCCAAGAGATCTCATGTGTCCTGCTGGGTGCCCATGGAAGCACACATCACCACAACTGGAGTCCAAGACAGAGCTCAGGCTGGGACGCGAGCCTGGCCGCTGAGGGAGAGAGCAGGACTGGGCTCTGGGCACTCGCTCCACCGCAGAGGGGAGACTTGGGAGCAGCTCCCACAGGCAGGACTGAGGAACAAAACTCCGCGGGGTGGGTGAAACCAGAACAGTGAGGTGCTTGGAGGCCAAAGAAGAAAACCAATCACACCTTTCCTCCCGATGATGCTGGTGAGAGGCCTAGGAAAATGGAGGCTGAAAACTAACCAATGGACTTAGCTTCTAGAGGTCCACAGTGATCTCAACAAAAAGGGTGCCCAAGGAGAGGGAAAGAGAGAAGCCTGCCTGGTCCAGGCTCAGAAACAGTGTGGCGGGAGGGGCAGGGATGTAGCACAGTGGCACCGTGGCTGCCTGGCAAGTGCAAGGTCCCGAGTTGCATCCCTGGTACCAAAAAAAAAAAAGTTTACATACACTGTAAGGAATGGGGGGAGAAAGGAAGGAAGGGACAAGAAAAAAGTGAAAATAGAAGGAAAAAATGGAAACAGAGCTTCTGTACATAAGGAGGGGAGGGGGGCTGAGGGGGAGAATGGGATAAAATAAAATTTATTTAAAAAAAAAAAAGAAGAAGAAGAAGAAACAGGGTCAGGGATTTAGTGCAGTGGTGCCACTGCCTGCCTCGCAAACACAAGATTCCTGAGTTCAATCCCCAGTACCAAAAAAAAAAAAAATCCCTCAACTTGGGCACAGGAGAAATCATTGAGACACTACTCATAGAAAAATATATGTCAGGGCCAGGGATTTAGCTCAGCGGTTCCGTTGCCTGCCTCGCAAGCACAAGGACCCAAGCTCGATCCCTGGTACCAAAAAAAAAAAAAAAGAAAAGAAAAGAAAAATACATGCCAAAACAACACCAGAGAAATATATGGCAGTTTCTGGACTACACAGTGAGACTCTGTCTCAAAAAAACAAAAAAAAGGGCCAGGGATTTAGCGCAGTAGTGCCACTGCCTACCTCACAAGCCCAAGGTCCCAAGTTCAATCCCCAGTACCAAAAAAAAAAAAAAAAAGAAAAAAAGAAAATGCAACATATCAAAATTTATAGACAGCAAGTCTGGTATGGTGGTCCATGCCTGTAATCCCAGCACTCTGGAAAACTGAGGCAGGAGGATCACCAGCTCAAGCCCAGTCTGGGCAATTTACCAACATCCCTCAAAATAAAATTTTTTAAAGTTTATAATTGAAAAAAATTTATAGATGCCAACATGTATTAGTTTCCTAGCCAGTACAAAGTACCATAAACTAAGTGGGCCGAAGACAAAAATTTATCGTCTCACAGTTCTGGAGGCCAGAGTCTGAAATCAAGGTGGCAAATGAACTGTGCTCTGTGAGGTGCCTAGAGAAGACTGGTCTTCCTTGCCTCTTCCTCTCCACCAAAGCTTCCAAGTTAAGAAAAACCAGAGGGCTGGGGATCTAGTTCAGTGGTTCCACTGCTTGCCTCACAAGCCCAAGATCCTGTGTTTGATCCCCAGTACCAAAAAAGAAAAAAGAAAAACCAGAAAAAGAGCAAGCTAAACCCAAAGCAAGCAGAAAGGAAGATATTAAGAATGGAAAAATATGAAATAAAGACTAGGAAAAAAAGTATCAACAAAATAAAAAGTAAATTAGACTTGGTGGTGAACACCTGAAATCCTAGGACTCTGAGAGGATAAAGAAAGAATATCGCAAATTCAAACTCAACCTGGGCAACTAAGCAACTTATTGAGACTTTTGTCTCAAAAACATAAAAAACGAAAAAGGCTGGGGATGTAGCTCACTGCAAAGGCCCTGGATTTGATCCTCAGTACTGCCAAAAAATAAAACTACAAATCAACCTAAAACCACTTACAATTATAGATGCAAAAATCATCCACAAAATGCTAGCAAATCAAATACATCAAGATGTAAAAAGGGGGCCAGGATTTAGCTCAGTGGTTTCGCCGGCTGCTGTGCAAGCACAAGGACCAGAGTTCGATCCCCGGTACCAAAAAAAAAAGATGTAAAAAGGATTGGCTATCATAACCAAATGAGTTTACTGGTTCAACATATAAAAGCCAACTTAATACCCCACATTACTAAGGGAGATATGGCAGGTGTAGTTAGATCAGTGGCAGAGCACCAGAAAAAGAAAGGGGAAAAAAACTCACATAATCACCTCCATAGATAAAGGAAAATCATGTGACAAAGTCCAATACCCCCTTTGTGGGGAGGCAGTGCCCGGGATGGAACTTGGGACCTTGTACTTCAGCAGCAGAACCACTGAGCTAAATCCCCGGCCCCCTAATACCTGTTTATGATTAAGAAAATGGCCAGGTGTGGTAATGCATGCCCTATAATCCTACCTCCTCAGGAGGCTGAGGCAGGAGGACTACAAGTTTAAGGCCACTCTAAGCAATTTTGTAAGGCCCTGTCTCAAAATACTAGAAAAGTTAAAAGGCTAGAGATGTAGAGATGTAGAGATGTAGCTAGAGATATAGATAAATGCTCCCTGGGCTCAGGCTCCACCACTGCAAAAACAAGCTGGGGGCAGGGATGTAGTTCAGTGGCGCCGTGCCTGCCTGGCAAGTGCAAGGTCCTGAGTTCAATTGCTGGTTCCGCAAAAAAAAAAAAAAACTCAGTAAACTGGGAATGAAAACAGAACTTCCTTGGCCTGATAAAAGGCATCTATGAAAAAAGTTCACAGCTAACACTATACTTACTGCTGAGAGTGTGAAAGCTTTGCCCTAAGGTCAAGGATGATGCTGAGATGTCCACCTTCCCACCTCCATTCAACATTTACTGGAGATTCTAGCCAGGGCTCTAGGCAGGGGAAAACAATTATATAAGGTATCCACATTTCAAAGGAAAATGAAAAACTATTCTCAGATGACATGATTTTGTACAGAGAAAACCAAAAAAAATTCACATCCCAAAAAAAGAAAACAAAAGTCTGTGAGGCTGAAGCAGAGAATCAAAACTTTGAGCCTACCTTGCCCAACTTAGCAAATTAGCAAGACCCTGTCTCAAGATAAAATAAGGGCCGGGGATTTAGCTCAGTGGTACCACAGCCTGCCTCACAAGCACAAGGTCCAGAGTTCGATCCCCAGTACCAAATAAATTAAATAAATAAAAGAACACCAGGCATGATGGCACATGCCTGAAATCCCAGGATTGCTGACAGTTTAAGGCCACCCTCCACACATAGTTGAAGGCCAGCCTGAAACTTAGTACAAAGGCTCTGAGTTCAATTACCAGTTCTGAAAAAAAATAAAATAAAACTACTGGAGATAAAAAACAAGTTTAACAAAGTTGCAGGCTACAAAATCAGTATATAAAAATCAACCATATGTCTATACAAACAGGTGTATAGGGGTCAGGGATTTAGCTTAGTGGTTCCACCACCTGCCTCGCAAGCGCAAGGACCCGAATTCCATCCCTGGTACCCAAACAAACAAACAAAAAAACAACTGTATGTCTCATACAGTCCAATCTAAAAATAAAAATTTTTTAAATGCTATTTATAATAGCATTAAAAAGAACACCTGTTTCCAAGAAATAACTGCAAAACTTGTACATGAATACACTGTTAAAGAAATTAAAAAGAGCCAGCCATGGTGGCACACACTTATAATCCCAGCACTTAGGAGGCTGAGGCAGGAAGACTACAATCAAGGTCAGCCAGGGCATCAAGGAACGTTCAAGGTCAGCCTGGACTATATAGCAGAGCCCCACCACAAAAACTTCAAAAAGAAAAAAAAAAAAATCAAAGACCCAAATAAATGAACGTATATCCTATGTTCATGGATTAGAAGACTTAAGATGGCAATACCTCCAATTGATCTTCATGTTCAACACAATTTCTATCAAAATCCCAAAAGGTTTTACTGTAGATATTAACAACATGATCTTAAAATGTGTATCAAAATCCAAAGGGTAGACTCAAGAGCAGTAGTACACACCTATAATCCCAGCCCTCTGGGAGGCTGAGGAAGATGACAGGTTGAGCCCAGCCTAAGCAATTTAGCCATATCCTATCTCAAAATTTAAAAAGGGGTTGAGGTGTAGCTCAATTAGAAGGTCCTAGTTCAATCCTCAGCACAAAAGGAAGAGAGGGAGGGAAAAATGCAAGGAATCTGGGTTTGGAGGTACATCCCTGTAATCTCAGCAGGCTGAGGTGGGGGCTCACAAATTTGAGAACAGCCCAGGGAAGTTAGCAAGACTCTTGTTAAAAAAAATAATCATAAGGTTGTATTATAGGCAGCTAAATTAGACGGAAATTAATATACAGAAAGGACTGGGCTCTCAAGGAAATCAGCAGAAAAAATACAGACATCACAATTGTGGCTGGAGGTGCCTCTGAAGGCCAGGCTTCAAGATAAAGATGCGGTGGCCAGGCCTCCGTGCCTCCCCAAGGGACAGCAGTAACTTGGAATTATACTGTAATTAGCACTACCGGATCCACCAGGTCCAGATAGGTGTCAGTTGCCCAGGTGGTGTCCAGAGTATCTGGACCCATCCTCCCCAAATGCCTTTGTTCTTCCTTGCTGCGTGACTCACTTCCCCACTGGATCAGTGTTAGCTAAGAGGCTGTGCTGTCATCCTGTAGGCTGACTGTATTTGACCCACACTGTACCCACGTTATGACTTTCCTGAATAAATTATCCCCAACACAGGGCCACAGTGGCCACCCTCTTGGGACCCCTCTGGCCTCTCAGGAGCTCACTCTCCATAAGCCTTTCCTACTTTTAATCTCCGTTGTTCCTTGAAATTCATTCTATTTCGGGGGGACACAGACTCGGTACACCTTACATCTAGCAGGTTGGGGGCTACATCTCTCCTACGTCAATTGTACCACTGTAGGAACAAATTCATGGGTCAATAGGGCAAAGGGGCCAGAAATTAACCCTCACATTAGAATCCACTGATTCTCCACAAGGGTGCTCAGACAAATCAATGGCAGAAGGGGTCTTCCCAACTATAAATGGTGCTTGAACCAATAGGCCAGCCCTACACAAAGACAAAACCACCACATACAAAGATTATATATATATATAATCTCACACCATAAAGATTAAGTCAAAATAAATCAAGAGCCTAAAATATAAGAACTATAATTACAGATTATACTATAATTACTATATTATAGTACTATAGATCTATAATTATAAATTATATAAACTATAAAAGTCTCAAACCAACTTCATGACTTAGATATCACAACAAAAGCACAAGCAACCAAAAAGAAAAAAAAGCCAGGCGCGGTGCCGCACACCTGTGATCCCAGCACTTGGGAGGCTGAGGCAGGAGGATCGCTGTGAGCTTGAGGCCAGCCTGGGCTGCACAGTGAGTTCTAGGCTGGCCTGAGGTACACAGCAAGACCCTGTCTCAAAAAAATACAACAACAAAGCAAAACAAAAAAACCCCTCAAAAACATCAAATTTAATATTTGTAAATTACGTATCTGATAAGATACTTGTATCTAGAATATATAAAGGTCCTTTACAATTCAATATTAAGATAACTAATCCGGTTTTGGGGGGGGGGGGGGGGGGTACCGGGGATCGAACTCAGGTCCTTGCGCTTGCGTAGCAGGTGGCGAAACCACTGAGCTAAATCCCCGGCCCACTAATCAGGTTTTTAAAGACAGACCAGGCTGGCCGGGGATTTAGCTCAGTGGTTTCGCTGCCTGCTGCGCAAGCGCAAGGACCTGAGTTCGAACCCCAGTACAAAAAAAAAGGTAGTGGCAGGCCAGCATCAGTGGCACTGTGCCTGCCTTGCAAGTGCAAGGTCCTGAGTTTAATCGTCAGTACAAAAAAATTCAAATTAGGTAGTGGTGATAGTTGCACAACTCTGTGATACAACAATAATCCACTGAATTCTATACCTTAAAATTTTGAATTTCATGGTACAGGAATCACATCTCAAGAAAAATAAATCGTATGCCAGAGATTTAGTCCAGTGGCACCGCACCTGCCTCAAAAGTGCAAGGTCCAAAAAAATAAATAAAAATTAATATGCTCTTGGGGGATGAGGGTGTAACTCAGCAGCAAAACACTTGCCTAGACAGGACACACATGTGTAAATACTGAATAGTTTCTCTAGTGTTAGAAACTGAAAGTGTAAAGAAGGACTAAAAGGTATAATAGATAATGTGAAATAGGAAGAAAAGGGGCAAAGGGGAGGGGAAAGTGGGAGGGGTAGGGGAAAGGAAAGAAGGGAATGGAATTAATATGAGAAAATGGAAAAATAGGAAAAAAATCTTTGTAAA
>NW_004624760.1:449187-463223 GCF_000247695.1 Heterocephalus glaber
ATTAATATGAGAAAATGGAAAAATAGGAAAAAAATCTTTGTAAATAGGGAGGACTGGAGGGGTTGAAGGGAGGGAGGGGGAAGGGGGAAAAAATAAGAACCAAGATACATCATGTACAGGTAGGTACAAGATCACAATGATGAATATAACTATATTGTATACCTAAAATGTACCAATAAATAAACTTAATAAAAAAACAAAAAGGACCTTGCACTTGTAAGGCAGGCACAGTGCCACTGATGCTGGCCTGCCACTACCTATTTTGAGAGCAATTTTCAGCACCACAAAAAATAAGTAAATAAAAATTTTATAGTTATGTTTCATTTTGGTTCTTGGTGTGTAAAGACTGAAATATTCATTACCCAGTCTTTGCCGGAAAAGTTTGCCATCTCTAGGATAATCCACTCCAGGGCCAACCCAAGTCTTAGGAAACAGCGGTACCACCACCCCTGCTGTACAACAAGGAAATCCACTCTGGCTCAAGCCTAGCACCAGGAGTCGGGAGTTGTCTTTCACCCTCCACTTCTGCCACATCAAACCACCCATCACCTCCTGAGCACTGCGCCTGCTTCCTCCCCAGCTCCCTCTACAATCCCTTCTTCACACAGCACAGAATGGCCTTGGGAAGGTGCAAACCTCATCAAGTGACTCCCTGCCTTGAAACCTTCCTTAGGACCAGAAGAACCCTTAGCACTATCCCTATACACTCTATCAGTCCACCTCAGGCAGCTCCTAACCCCACTGCCACTGCCCTGGAAACAGGGTAAAGTCACAAAACACTTAAACAAGTGATCTCAAAATGTGGACACCTTGCCACTGTTCAACTGCTCACCACCCACAAAGTTTGGTGGGTGCACATCCTCTTCTCAGGAGCTATTTCTCAATAAATCTTTCCTACTCTTAATCTCCACTGTTCCTTGGAATTCAGTTTCGGGGGACACAGACTCGGCACATTTGACATCTAACAGGCTGGGAGTTACACTGCTCCCCTTGCCTACAAGAGCAGGAGGCAGAGGACTGGAAGGACCCTGGTCCAGCTTTCCACCCTACCACAAGACTCAGCCTCTGACTGGATGCACTCATCTTCTCTGCGTTTTCAAGGTAAGGAAGGGCTGAAGGTTGATTCTCATTCTCTCCAGCATCTCTAACGAGCCCGATGTGACCTCTTCTCAGCCCTTCCCCTAGTTCAGAAGGCTCTTCCAGAGCATCTTCTGCATGGGCTCAGGGCATATCCAGCTATACGATGATTAGCTATGCGGGAAAGTCATCAAACTCTAGAGAGGATAGGAGGCTTCGTCGTGTAGGTGATGCTACAACTAAATTAGATAATGCAATACGTGTTTCCCTCGTCACCAAGGACCTCCACACTACCAAATCCAGAGGTCCAATCTCTGTTTTGATCTCACACTCTTAGCATGTGCCAACAGAGCTGGTCACTCTACCTGCACAAAATACTTCTTGGGCAAGTTCTCCTGCTATTTGTGTCCTCTGCTAACTGCGTGATCTCAGGGGCTCCTGGTGCTCACACCCCTTCAGTGAGCTCTGTGGCCCTCCATACCTTCCTTTTCCACACTGGGCCCTGACAGTCTAAAGGTAACTCCAGCCTCTCCCCAAACCTGCTGCTCCTGCAGACTTCAACATCTCAGCTAAAGACAGTGACACGCGCTCAGGTTTTCAAGACTCCTGTTTCTTTCACTGATTGCTATGGTTTGACTGTGTCTCTTCCAAAACTTATGCTGACATTTAAATGCCATTCTTTCCACCGCCTGCCCTGCAAACACAAGGGACCGAGTTCAATCCCCGGTACCCAAAAAAATAAATAAATAAATAAATAAATAAAATGCCATTCTAAGAGTATGAAGAGGTCAAGATTACGGCCAAGGATTTAGCTCAGTGGTTTCGCCACCTGCTGCGCAAGCACAAGGACCCGAGCTCGATCCGCAGTACCAAAAAAAAAAGAGGTCAAGATCAACACCATTAAAAAAGGAGGATGCAGGGCCGGGGGTTTAGCTCAGTGGTTTCACCGCCTGCTGCGCAAGCGCAAGTACCCGAGTTCGATTCCCGGTACCAAAAAAAACAAAAACGAAGAAGGATGCAGCCTCCTCTTGCCCTCCCTTCTCTCCCTTCCTTGCCCTCTCATCTATCACCACATGGAAATGGAGCAAGAAAGCCCTCACTGATGCCCGCACCTTGACACTGGGCTTCCTAGCCTCCAAGTTTGTGAGCCGATACATTTCTGTTCATTTCAACCCAATTTCAAGTATTCTGTCACAGCAGCACCAAACAGACCAAGACACCTGTTTACTCCCTTTTCGCTTTCTTCAAATGTACATCCAGAATCCGACTAGTTCTTCACACCCAAACTCCCGCCACCTCTCCCCAGAACCCTTCCATGTTTCCTGAAGGTCTTGTCCTGCTCAAGCAGCTGCAGCAGGTACCTCTTCCCCTCTGAAGATGCCCAGAAGCTGCCAGTGCTGCTCAGTTAGGACCAGGACCCAAAGGGTTTGTGTCCTGCCACCCAGCCTTCTACCCTCCATATCACACTGAGCCACAATGCCCTTCCTTCTCCAAGGAACAGGACAAGCCCTTGGGCAGGTGCCTGCACACCTCCGGCCTATCTCACCCATAAAGCAGAACAAGGGTCCCCAACTGGAGGGGCACAGAGGGCTCAACATGCACCATCACAGGGAAAGCACCCCGGATCACAGAAAGGCTCTGCTCGACCTCAAAGTGTCAAGTGACTTATCCAAGGTCTTCTCCACAACTAGTGGATGCAGTACTGCTTAGAAAATGTTAATAATGCTAGACACCATACAAAAATATAGAAAATAAGGCAGAACACAAAAGCAATATTGCAGGAAGCAATGCAGGTGATAAGCAACAGAAGGGCAACATGCTGACTCTTTCCATCCGTTCCAGTCCACACATGCTCCAGAACACATCTCAAAGTTTTGATCTTGATCATAAAACCCGTGCCAAATCCAACACTTGAGAGGCTGGGCCAGGAGGACTGCCATGAGTTCAGGCTACACAGTGAGTTCAAGGCCAGCCTGAACTATACGTAGCAAGACCCTGTCTCAAAATTAAAAAAAAAAAAAAAAAAAAATCCACACTAAAAAGTTCTACACAGTTGTATAATCCAAAATAGTCTGCATTCACTAACAATTCATAAATTAAATCAGTACAGTTCTCCTCAGTATAAGTAACGAAATTACCACATGAATGCTTTGTCACTTATAAACAGTCAAAATGACAAACTATCACAGGCCATATTCACGAACTAGAGACAATGTTCTGTCTTTACACATTTCGCCCTAAGAAACAAGCCAAGGTCAGTAATGTCCTTCTGCTCACTGGTCCTTGAGGCTTCAGCTTCCGAGGACAGAGTAGCCCCTGCCCTCCCGTGGGCAATGAGAAAAAGCATGCAAGCTCTTCTCTTCCTCCGGGCCCTGCTGCTTCCCCAAACCAGAAGTCTGTGAGCCCCAGCTCCATCTCACTTTGGGGCAAAGAGGCGCCAGCCCCACACACACACCCCCAAGGACTCGAAGGTCAGAGTTCTCTGCCTGGCAAATGTCCTGTTTTCTTTCAGGTCCTGCTGAAAGTGAACCTCTCGGCAATGTCCTCCCTCCCCAGCACACAGCATCCTGGGCACTGGACATGTCATTCCGTCCACAGCCCCGAGGCACAGTGCACACAGGGGGCACCAAACTAACCCTTGCACCCTGGCTCCAGGGATCTGAAGTGCGGAGGGGAGCCTCCCCCAAACCTAAGCCCAACACACTTCATGCTGACTGACAAGACTCAGAGAGCAGACGGCCCACACCTTGGAAAGTGTAGCTCATCCTGAGCCTGCGAGGAGGCCAGAGAGTATACAACAGCAAGAACAGAACAAGGTGGCACAAAGACCACCAGGGCTGGTCTCATGCTCAACAAGCAGCTTGGGACCTGCTGGAGCCCAGTTACCACTGTCCTTACTCCCCAGACGCTGGACAACTGATGCCAGACAGGAGAGAGCCCAAAGGCGCTCCAGAAGACACATCTATCCCATCACCATCAGCTCTCCTGAGCAGAGACTCTGCTGCACCCCACAGCCATCTCAGCCCGTGCTTCCTCTCAGCCTCTGCCAAGGGCAGGGGGTAACAAAGTGCAGGAGGGGCCAGGGTCCATCCTGCTACAGTCAGTCACACACACAAACCTTACAATGCAAAACAAAGTCACCTGCAGGAAAATGGAAACAGGAAGCGGGAAGGAGCCAGCACACCTGTGTGGAACACCCTGAGTACCATGCACTACTCCACAGTGACCAGCCAGGACAAAGAAATGGACACAGGAGCGGTAAGACGGGAGCACAAGGCTAAGGCTATGCTCCTTGTAGACTGCCTCAAACTCCCCTGACCAAGCTGAGCACCAGCCTGGACAGCACAGCTTCACACAGGAGCCGTCATCAGCATGCTGAGAATCGCTCCCCACCCCAGTCAACAGCTAGGACCACCAGCAGACAGGAGACCTGAACCTCACTGTTTCTCTCTTTCCTTGGTTACTGGGAGTGAACCCAGGGCCTTCCTGCTGAGCTACATCCCCAGCCCACTTTGCTTTTTATTTTTTCAGGTTCTCATTAAATTGCTGAGGCTGGGCTCAAACTTACAGTCCTACTGCCTCAGCCTCTCAGAGCATTAGGCTTACAAATGTGCACCACCAGGTCCAGCGACTTTTCTGACCCTTAAGGAGGTTTTACTTTTTTGCTACTTTATAACCCAAAGGATACCTCAGATTACCTCACAAAAAAGGACACTCCTGGGCCGGGGATGTAGCTCAGTGGTTTCACTGCCTGCTGCGCAAGCACAAGGACCCGAGTTTGACCCCTGGTACCAAAAAATAAAAATAAAAAATAAAAAAGACACTCCTTTTTCTCTTCTATGAAATGAAAGAATTGGAATAGAAGACCTACCTGACAGAGTCACTGCAAGGACTCTAAAAAACCCCATCTGAACTGCAGACGGGAGGTTGCCCCACATTACAGAGGAGGCACACCTGTAATCCCAGAACTTGGGAGGCTGAAGCAAGAGGATCATTTCGAGTTCAAGGCCAGCCTGAACTACATAGCAAGACCCTGTCTCAAAATAAAAAGAAACTTCATACTTTAATAATCACTTAGTAAAGTACCTCATATCAAGCACTCAAAAACCACTACCACTATAGTTATTACACCCCCTAGTGGCTACAGCCCTTCTAAATGAGTTCTAGCACAGCCTTATCAAGAGTGAGACTCAGACCTGAGATTCAGCTCAGTGGCGCTGCGCCTGCCTCGCAAGCTCAAAGTCCTGAGTTTGATCCCTGGTACCAAAAAATAATAATAATAATAATAATTTTAGGTGGGCATGGTGGCACATATCTATAATCCCAACACTCAGGGGGCTGAGGCAGCAGATCATCTCTAGTTTGCAGCCAGGCAGGGCTATATAGTTCAGTCAAAAGCCAGCCCAACCTAGATAGGAAGGCTATCTCAAAAAAAAAAAAAAAAAAAATCCCTAAACCAGGCACTCAGGTGCACACCTATAATCCCAGCACTCTGGTAGGCTAAAGCAGGAGGACTGTTGCATATTTGAGCCCAGCCTGGGCAACAAAAAAAATCTAAAGGGGTTGAAGGAGGGCTGGGGATGCAGCTCAGTGCAAAGGTCCTAAATTCAATCACCTCTACCACAAAGAAAAGAAATAAAGATGAAAGATAAGATTTGGACAAGAGCCACACACCATGGTACATCCCTGTAATTCCAGCTATGGGAGAATCACAAGCTCAAGGCACAAGCTCAAGGCTGTCCTGGGCAACTCGGTGAGGCCTCATCTCCAAAGAAAAAAAGAGAGATTAACTTAACTTCCTCAACAGACTTTGCTGCAGCCACAGGGGCAATTCTGCAGCTTTCTCTTGGTTACTTTTAACTGACTCCATCTCATTTCTTGTTCAGGGATACTTGTTCTATTACCCTATTAAATTCAGTGAAATCAAGGACCAATTTCAAAAGTTTGTCTTACAAACATCTAAAACAGCACTTCATCAGAGCCAGGAATGGTGGCGCACACCTGTAGCTCCAGCACTCAGGAGGCTGAGGCAGGAGGATCACTCTGAGTTCGAGGCCAGCCTGGGGTACATAGTGAGTTCAGGGCCAGCCTGAACTACAAAGGGAGATCCTGCCTCAAAAAACAACAAAAAAATAGTATTTCATCAATAAATGGTGCTCAATAAATGCTTATCAGCCCCTTGGAAACAGTGTTATATTTTTTCAGTATGAGGAGTGGAACCCAGGCACCCTACCACTGAGCACCATCCCCAGCCATCTTTATCATATGAGAAAAGGTCTTGCTAAATTGCCCAGGCAGGTGTGATCAGTAATCACCAACCCAATAAAAGCGGAATAAAGGGTTGGGAGTATGGCTCTGTGGCAGAGCACTTGCGTAGCACATGTGACATCCTGATTCATCCTGGCACTACCAAAACAAAACAAAAAGTGGATTTGAAAAACATGCCCAAAAACTTCTTCAAAATAAAATACCAATTTACACTGATACACTGGGAAAGTGACCTATTACACATGAAGACACCATTTCAAAGGGAATGCTACCTTGGAAAAGCTAACGCTCTAGCTTTGTTTTTGCAAAATCTGAAGCTTTCAAAGAAATTATTTTTAATATATGAAAAGTAAGAGTTAAATAAAAGCCACGTGTGGTGGTTCATGTCTGGAATCTCTGCACTCTAAGATGCTGAAGGAGGATTCCAAATTCCAGCCCAATCTGAGCAATTTAGCAAGACCCTGTCTCAAAATAAAAAATAAAAAAGGGTTGGGATTGTAGCTCAGTATGAAGGCCCTGGGCTCAATTCCCAGTACCACAAAAGAAAAAAAAAAGTTAAATAACAAAACAGGGCTGAGGGTGTAGCTCAGTAGTAGAGCTAGGGGTTTTTGTGGGGAGGGGTGTTTTTGTTTGCTGGCTTTTGTTCTTTAAATTAGACCCTGGGGCCTCCCACATGCTAAGCAAGTATTCCACCACTGAGCTAACACTCCCATCCCCGGTTTTTGTTTTTCTTTTTTAAATAAAATTTAAAGATGGGCGTATGGTGTATGCCTGTAATCTCAGCACTGGGGAGGGTAAAGCAGGAGGATAGCCCTGAGTTCAAGGCCAGCATGGAATGCATAGTAAGACCCTGTCTCTGAAGAAAAAAAAAAATCTGATTTAAAAAATAAAATAACAGGGCCAGGGATTTAGCTCAGTGGTTCCACCGCCTGCCTCGAAAGCACAAGGTCCTGAGTTCGATCCCTGATACCAAAAAAATAAAAATAAAATAAAATAAAATTTAAAAATAAGTGAGCATGTGCGCATGCGCAAGGACCCGAGTTCGATCCCCGGTACCAAAAAAAAATTAAAAATAAAAAATAAGTGACAATGATGGCACATACCTATAATTCCAGCACTTGGGAGACTGAGGCAGAAGGATCACAAGTTCAAGGCCAGACTAGGCTACACAGTGAGAACTTGTTTCAAAAAATAAAATAGCCAGGACCAGGGATTTAGCTCAGTGGTTCCACCACCTGCCTCGCAAGTGCAAGGCAAGATTGATCCCTGGTACCACAAAATAAAATAAAATAAAATAGCCAAGCATGGTGGTGTGTTTGTACTCCCAGGACTCAGGATCTGAGGCAGGAGGATCACTGCAAGTTCAAGGCCAGCCTGAGCTAAAACCATTAAATAAAATAAAAACAAAAAAGTTAAGGAAATTCTCATTTCTGGAATTGATGATTTTTGTATATTTGCCAAAGGCCGAATTAACAGCTCTCATAGCCATTCCCCACGTGGTTAGGTCACTGAGCAACTTGAACTGAATCAAACTACACTGACCCTAGGGTAAAAGCTTCTATCAGAAATGGTGATCTGGGGCCAGGGTAATTTAGCTCAGCGGTTCCATGCCTGCCTTGCAATCACAAGGACCCGAGTTCAATCCCCAGTATCAAAAAAAGAAATGGTGATCTGTTTCAAAGGGAATGCCACCTCTGAAGAGTCAGACTGATTCTAGCATTAACATAACATTCCTAAAGGAAAGAACCCAAAATATGGTTCTCATAAACTAAATGATTTTCAAAGTCAAACGCAATATGAAGGTAAGCAATTAGAAGGCAGAGGCAGAAAGCCAGGGCACTAGCCCCTACTCGACACTGACCAAGGACCTTAAACATAAAAAGCTACCTATAGTTGTCCTGTGGGTGACAGGGTGGAGACACAAGCATTACTCCTACTGTCCTGTTAGGACTGAGCCTTCCCAGCACAGACCACACAGTAAACCCCAGATAACTGGACCTGTCCACTGTGCAAGTGGGAACTACTTCTCAAGTTCGAGAACAGATGCTTCTGATCCTCCCCCTTCTTTTACCAAAAATCAACCAAAGAAAAGAAGGACAGGAAAGAGAAAAACTCCATCAAGGAAACATCTGAAAACTCAACACAGGGCTGGGGAGGCACCCCAGTGGTAGAGTGCTGTTATGGCTTGTGTGTACATGTCCCCCAACCCTCAGGCAATCATAGGTGGGGCTTTTTCAGAGGTGGCCGGATCTAGAGCATGTGACACTGGAATTGATTGCTGATGCAGTGCTGGGATCAAGGGCACTAGGATTAAGGCTGTGAGTGCTACCTGCCCTAAGTAGCCTGAATAAGATATAAGGGACAGAAAGAGCTGTGGTTGTCTCTTATTTAACTTTGCTACCTTCTGCAAGGCATGAACTACTTCTCGTTCACAATGCCTGTGGAGCCAACCGGATTATGGACTGAAACCTCTACAAACTGGGAGCTAAATAAACCTTTCTCCCTTCAACTCTGGGAGTCAGGCATTTTGTATCAGCAACAAGAGAAAAGTAACTAAGACAAGTGCTTACCTAGTGTATACCCAAGACCCTGAGTTCACTCCCCAAAACTAAAAAAAAGAGAAAAGGGAAAAAAGCTAACAAATCACAAATAGGAAATAGAAGAAAACTAAATCATTCCACAGAATAAAGAAAAAGGAGGGGGCAGGGACAATGCTGACAAACAGGCTGACTGACCCCACTGAAAGGCTAAGAAAACATGGGTGATGCCTGGAGCCTGCAAGGGGAGTGGGTGTAAAAACCCACAAAAGAATAGTCTGGCAAGACTCCTCTTCTGTAGCCACAGGAGACTAGAGGCTCAGCCCTGTAAAACACCAGAAATGCACCGCACTCAGGAATAGCAGGCACAGAGAAAGCCAGGAGCTTCTCCACAAAAGATAAAAGCCTGGGAAAGGGCTACCTCCTGAACCAGGGGAAAGACCCTCTTCTCCCTCCCCCAGAACATCCGCTTGCACAAATGGCTCCCAACTGACAATGGTTCAACTCAGAATTTTTCAACTTTATGAGGGTGCAAAGCCAAGCGTATTCAACAGGAACCATATTTTGAATTTTGATCTCCTGGGCTAGAACATGCAGTTCCATCTCTCTTGAGAGGCTGGGCAGTAAAAATAAGCCCATAAAATCAAAAAGGCAAGGACAGGAAAGGAACTGAGCGCAGTGGCGCCTGCATCGCAAGCACAAGGTTCTAAGTTCGATCCCTGTACCAAAAAAAAAAAAAAAAAAAAAAACACAGGGGTAAACTTACAGCCCACAATACTGTATTTCTGAGTTACAGTGTTCAGTAGATTAGGAGTACTAAATGCATTTAAAACTTAAGTTATTCTCAATCTGCAACACCATTACAAGTTGAGGAGCATCTGTACCAATAAGGCAAGAGACTGATGAATCATTCTCTAAGGAAACTAAACCACCCCAGAGAACAGACCAAAGGACAGGAACATTTGCTGGAGAACAAACCTAAAACAGCACCCAACCACTGCCCCACAGTGAAAGCTACAAGTAAACACACCCTCAAACCCTCAGCTTTTCAGGTTCAGTATTTTATTCTTACAGGCAACTACACGGCCAAAGATCATCAGACACTAGAAGATTTCTATTATGAAAAAGATCAAAACAGCCAGTCATGGTGGCAGACACCTGCAATCCCAGATACTCAGGAAGCTGAGACATGAAGATTGCACGTTTAGGGCCAGCCAGGGCAATTTGGCAAGCCTTTATCTTTAAATAAAATCAAAAGAGCTGGGGATTTACCTCAGTGGTAGACTTCTTGCATAGCATACATGAGGCCCTAGGTTCAATCCCCAGTGCTGCAATAAAAACAAAAACAACAAGAAAAAAGTAAAGCAACAAAAGGGAATGCAAAGAAGGAAACAAAACAATGAAGAATACAAAATAAATTTTAAAATAACTTCATAACTAATAACTTTAATTTTTAATTTTAGCTGTAATTAAAACATATTATATACATAAAATAAGAACACAATGTACTAAAAAAAGGCCAAAGCATAGGAATGAATATGAAAATATAACAGCAAAAGTTTAAAGTTCAGGGCCAGGGATTTAGCTCAGTGGTTTCGCCGCCTGCTGCGCAAGCACAAGGACCTGAGTTTGATCCCCGGTACCAAAAAAAAAAAAAGCTTCCAAAAAGTAGAAAAAGAAGACTAAAACATGACAGGGATAAAAAAAAATTCAAGAGCTGGACATGGTGGTGCATGCCTGTAATCCCAGCTCACAGGAGGCTGGGGCAGGAGGATTACTGTGAGTTGGAAGCCAGCCTGGGCTACACACTGACTTCAAGAGCAGCCTGAACTACACAGTGAGACCCTATCTCAAAAAAAAAAAAAGGTTAAATCAAAAGAATATATGGTGGCACATGCCTGTAATCCCAGCATTCTGGAAGACTGAGACAGAAGATCACAAGTTCCAGTCCAACCCAGGCAATTTAGCAAGACCATGCCTCAAAATAAAAATGGGCTGGGTATATAGCTCAGCTCGAAGGCCCTGAGCTCCATCCCCCATACCAAAAAAAAAAAGGGGGGGGGGCAACTAATACAGAAGTGAAACTGGAAAAGAAAAGAATAAAGAATACAGCCGGGGATAATGAAAGACATCAAGCTCCAGATTTCATATTTAGAACCCTACATGACAAAGGAAAAGGGCTAGCACTAAGCATATCAGGAACACTAGGGAAATCAAGGATACACCAATCCTAAAAGTTTGGTGGAGGAATAACAGGAAGGATTAAGAATTAAACTGGACTTCTCAATACCAGCAATGAAAAATACTGGGGCCAAGACTTTTAAATGACTTCCAATGAGCTAGGAACAGAGCTCAGTAGTGGAGAGCTTGCCTAATATGCTAGACACCCTGGGTTCAATCCCCAGCATTGGGGGAAAAATCATTCAAAATTACTTCCAACCAAGCCAGGTGGGGTGTCGCACACCTGTGATCCCAGCACTTGTGAGGCTGAGGCAGGAGGATTGCTGCAAGTTTGAGGCCAGCCTGGGCTACATAGTGGGTTCAAGGCCAGCCCAAACTACATACAAGACTATTTAAAAACAAAAATTACTTCCAAAGAGGAATTCCACCCCTACTCAAACTTACTCTTCAAGTATAGCGGTAGAACAAACACATTTTCAGACATCCAAGCCCCCAAAGCTTGCCTCCCACAGCTCCGCTCTTGGAAAGCTACTGGAGAACATTCCACCATGAGGGAGGACAGACAGACAGCACCTGAGTTGGAGGAACGGCAGGGAGAATCCTAGGAAAATGCTATGCACCCAGCTAAGGGAACAAAAGCCCTGGGTTCAATCCTCAGTACCAGAAAAAAAAACTCATCTATTCTCTGCGGAAGTGCATTGGTAATCCCTAAAATAGGTAAATAAAGACAACACAAACATTTATTTGAAGTAAACATGTGAGTTCCAAATCCCTTCAGTCGCTCTACAAAGACAGGAGGAAAGAGCATTTTTTTTTTCCTCGAGGCAGGTGCCGGAACCACTGAGCTAAATCCCAGGCCCGGAAAGAGCTTTTTAAAATGTCTTTTAGCACTAACTGACTTTTTAAAATTGTGAATGCCTATATATTATTTTTTAAATCAAGTAAGATTAAAGGAAGAGATACATAGTAGCCACCTAGCCACCTGATAGATAAGCACAGAATTTGCCTGGAAAGCCACACCTGCTGACCTTTATGCACCTCTTTGGCCTCTGATCCGAAGCGAACGTGGACATCTATTTAAGCACCACGAAAGGAGCCTTCACTTTCTGACCTACAAAATAGAGGATGGAAAGATGTATTCCACTACCTTAGTTGCTCTTTTTAGTGTGAAAATGTGTTGACTATCTGCAGCTCAAAAAAAGAAAGAATATGCAGTTACATAAGTTTCAAGGGTCAGCTTGGCTAATCAATTTGGCAATTGGTGAACCCTCACCCAGTAACAATTTCCCAGACTCTCGCGACAGGGTTACCCACCTCCAGTGGGCCAGCATCCTTGGCACTGCAGAAGAGACTCTCCCTATCATGCAACTCTCTGACAAACACCTAGAATCAAAAATCTTAAAAGAGAGCCTTTATTTTTTTATTTATTTATATTTGGGGGGGGGTACCGGGGATCAAACTCGGGTCCTTGCGCTTGCACAGCAGGCGGCGAATCCACTGAGCTAAATCCCCGGCCCAAGAGAGCCTTTATTAACCTAAAATGAGGGCCGGGGATTTAGATCAGTGATTCCGGCTCCTGCCTCTCAACCACAAGGTCCCGAGTCCGATCCCCGGTACCAAAAAAAACACAAAAACCTAAAATGACCACCCCAGATACAAGATGGGTTTGGCAAGTATTGGTTCTTTAGCATACCAGCTGCATCTTTACCTCACTGTCCCTGTTTCCTCATCTGCAAATGAGGATATAACAGAAGCTACATAAGACTACTAGCAGGCTTTCATGAGTAAACTCACTCACCGTGGCATGGAGGGCCCAAATAAGGACTCAATAACACGGCTGTCACTGGCTGACACGCCTTCCATCAAGCCCACTAGCTGCCTGTGGAATCGGAGTCATCAGAGACCATTCACTGCTCCATTTATTAAACACTTAATATGTGCCATACACTGAATAAGTGCTAGGCCTACAACTCATCAGTCATTTAACTCCTACCAAGTCTTATTTTCTTCACCTGTTAAATAGGAAATAATAGTACCTGCTGCAGTAGTATTTGGAAGTACTGAGGTAACGCCTCTGAAGGCTCGCACAGTGCCTGGGACACAGCAGGTGCTCAATAAATTGTATCATTAATTCCTACACACCTCCATGTAAGCCTGGAAGTTACTTGGAATGCTCTAATGTACTTATCTGTCCCCAGGGCCAAACTTGGTCCTTGAACCTTGCTGGTACACAACACATACTTCTTGCATGCAATCTGAGGACTCTCACACAAACCCAGTTTACTTACACCAATACCCCCTAAAACGCAAGAATAATAAAGAAAAGCAATAGCCAGGCATTACCGGAGGTTACCATATCATTAAGCCTTATGCATCAGCTCCTCACAACACCTTCACTTTCTGAGGTCTAGAAGTCCCAGCAGCTACTTCTCCTGTGGCTAATTTCAGAGAAAAACTGCGGGGCGAGCAGTTTGCTCCACGCCGGCCGCTTCCTTCACCCAGAGAGCACGCTGCCTCTGCACCCGCGGCGCCCGCGCTCGTTCTCGCCGGAAAGCCCGGGTCCACCTTGCGGGTGCAACCAGGACAAATTATCCTGGCCACGAGCGAGGGGAAGGCCACCACCACGAACAAAAGAACGCCAACTCGCCGTCCCGGCCCGTGCGGCTGTGTCCGGGATAAACTTGCGCCCCCGCGCCCCCCGCGAGCGGCGAGCGGCTTTGTCCGCCGAGAGCGCGCCGGTCCGGCCAACTTTTCCATAAAGATGGTGCCACTCTCTCCGGGAGCAAAAGGTCACGACGCGGGCCGCCGGCGCGGGCCAGCCTTGCCTCCGCGGCGCCGAGTTGGCCGCCCCGACTTTCCCTTTGTCTCCGCCGCCCGACACGGTCCGGCCCGCCCGGCCGACTGGCCCCGCGGTGGGAGGGCAGCGGGTGGCGAGCCGCCGTCGCCGCCCGGGCCGCACGCACAAAGCGCGCC
>NW_004624760.1:463403-475303 GCF_000247695.1 Heterocephalus glaber
CGGCATCCGCGGCGGCCATGGCCCGGGCCCGCAGCGTGGCCCCGCCCCTCCCGCGCGCCATCGCCCCGCCCGCGCCTCGCGGCTCAGGGCCGGGGCGGGGCCCGCCGCCTGCATCTACGCCTGCGCGCACACCAGCGCTGCGCCTGCGTACCAGGGCCGGAACCCTATGGCGCCTGCGTACTGGAGTGGGGACGGGCGGCGCTTGCGCGCTGGAGTCCTCCCGTGGCGCTACTGCCCATCAAGCTGCAGGGCTCAGAACTGCCCAAAGAAGCCGCTCTGTGGGCTTGTGGTGGTGGCTGGAGGTGGTCTCCTATTCTTAGCAGTTTTGCCTTCCTTACCATTACCACAAATATTACATGGGAAATTCTAGAAATAAGTAATCCCTAGCTTTTCAGTTGCTCGCCCTTCTGAGTAGCAGACTAAGCCTTGCCGTCCTATCCGGCCGGCGCGACCGTCCTTTCCTCCAGCGTGGTCCCACCAGGCGCGCTGCCCGCCCGGGCCGCCACCAGCCGCTGAGGCGGTGCCGCGGAGCTTGGTTCCGTGGAACTTAGCTTGCCTGATGGTGGCCCCAAAGCGCGAGAGTGGTGATGCCAGGCGACTCGACTATGCCAAAGAGAAGCTGTAACGTGCTCTAAGTGAAAAGGTGAACGTTCTTGACTTAATAAGGAAAGGAAAAAGTATGCTGAGGTTGCTAACCTCTGGTAAGAACAAATCGTCAATCCATGAAATTGTGAAAGAAAAAAAAAGTGCTAGTTTTGCCCTCATACCTCACACTGCAAAAGTTAGGACCACAGTGCATGATGAGTGCTTCGTTAGGATGGAAAAAACATTGAATTTCTGAGTAGACAGAATAGAAAACGTGTTCAGAGTGATAATAACCTGTTGGGCCAGAAAGCACTGAGCCTACACCAAGATTTCCACCAGGGAGCCCCAGAAAGGAGGAGGGAAGGGTGGTGGCACAGACTCAGAAATAGGATTGGACTTGAAAACGAAACTCACGGCAGAGGCTGCCTCTGGCGGTGAAGAAGCTGAGGCTACATTTCTGTCAGTGTTGAAGTTGAAGGAGAAAGCCCTAAAGAACATGAGTTGTCTACAGAGAACGAGAAACTGTAGCAGAGCTAACTCTGGACATAACCAAAATTTGCTGATGCTTCCAACTGCACAGAAATTGAAGGACAAAATACACTACGCTCATAGTATCTGCTCAAGGACTGCAGCCTCTACAGCAGCACTTTGATAAGTTAAAGACACAACTTTCCAATTACAGTGTTCTTCCAAAAGGTTGGGCGGGGGGGATGCTATGGAGAATCCCAGCTGTCTAGAACGAATGCTCAGAGCATCCATCTAGCAACATCCCGATGGCTGTGGTCTGGGGTCACCCAAAGTCAAAGATTCTCCTGACATACAGACAGGTCGGTAGCAGCCTAGTGTGGTGTCCCAGTGCCTCTTCACTCCATCCCATCACAGGCGTTGTGTCACTTATCATATAGGGAGTACAGGACAGGAAGAATTTGAGAGACCACATTCATGTTTTTATTATAGTGTAGTGTTATAATGGTTATTAGATTTTGTTACTCTATTCTTGTGCCTAATTTAAACTTTATTATAACAAAACACATAATATGTACAGAGTTTGGTACTGTGTGTGGTTTCAGGCATCCCCTGGGGGGCTTAGGACATATGCCCTGGAGATGACAGTGCCTGCAGTAGCTGAGAATTCTTAATTGACATTCTGGTCATTTGGTCAGGATGGAGACCAAGGCTCCCACTCCTAACCTCTGAGCCATGCTCATTTTGACTTCTTTTGCTTTCACAGAAGGCACACACCCTGAATCATGTCCTATGGTGATGTCCTGATTGGGGGTTTCACTTATAGTGTAGTTGGAGGAGAGTCCCAGGATGGAGGGATGGTTCCCTGGTTAGGAGGAATGCCCCAGCTGGGAGAAGGGATCCCAGTTAGGGGCATGTCCCAATTTAAGGAGTGTTCTAGTCAGGGAAGGTACTCCTACACGAGAGGGTGCAAGGTGGAGTGGATCTTCTGCTGGGAGGTGATCCAGCTCGGGATGGTGTCCTGAATGGAGGGTGTTCGAACAGGGAGGAGTACCCCAGATGGGGCAGGGTGGCCTCTTGTTAGGAATGGGTGCTCTGCCAGGGGCAGTATCCCAGAGAAAGAGAAAGGTTGCCCAGAAGGAGGAAGGGGTATTGACTGGGGGGTCCTCTAGGTAGATGTGCTCTTCTTGGTTTTTCCAAGCTCCCTGCCAGGCACAGGCTTGCTGTGCACACAGGTCAAGGCCTTTACTGCAGCCCAAACATCCTTCACTGGACAGCATATCTGACACCACATAAACTGTCTCAGGCTACCTGCTCCCTACCACATCTGTCTCTTCGAAACTTGGGACTTGAGGAAAAACAAAGTGAAACTGAGGTTCTCATTGACAAGAACTAAGGAAGCCTTACAGGCCGGGGATTTAGCTCAGTGGTTCCACCACCTGCCTCCCAAGCACAAGGTCCCAAGTTCAATCCCCGGTACCAAAAAAATACCAAAACAAAACTCAGGAAGTCTTGAATCTTGAAAGCCAGTCTGGGCTCAGTCTTGAGGGGAGACAAACTGGAAAAATGACTCCACTAACTCTGGCATTGTTGGTACACACAGATCCAGAGAATAAAATACGCAGCCCTAAGTCTCATCCCAAGTTTCCTAAGACAACTGATGACAGGCACAGGAGTCCATCCCCACCCACCTTTCCATTTCTGCTTTTTTCTTTTTCTTTCTTTCTTTGAGACAAGGTCTTGCTATGTAGCCCAGACTGGGCTCGAAGCTGGTGACCCTCTTGCCTCAGCCTGAGTACCAGGAATATAGGTGTGCACACCACACCTGGCCATCTCTGCTTCATCTATCCCTTCCCAGAATCCTTTCTCTCAGGTGTCTACATAGCTGGCTTCCTTATCATCCTTGCCTCTTAAAATATTTCAGAAAAGCTTTCCCTCTTGGTTAAAAATGACACTGTTATGGTTTGTAGATAGATGTCGCTGCTAAAGCCTCATGGGCTCATAGGAGGGGCTTTTCAGAGATGGCTGGATCTAGGGTGTGATTAATTGGATTAGTCCACTATTGGTTTAGCATAGTTCTGGGTGTGGATAATGGGAAGACCCACCCTGGGCATGGGTGGTATTGATAGGCTTGTACACTGGATGGAGTAAAAGAGAAAGGGCTCACTGCTTCCTGCCTCCCATGCCATGAACTATTTCTCCTCTGTGATGCCACCCTGCCTTAGTGCCAACTGACTATGGACAGAAACCTCTACAAACTGTAAGCTAAACATTTCCTCCTTTAACTTGAGGGTATCAGGTATTTTGTCCCAGCAATGAGAAAAGTAACTAAGAAAAGCACCTCACACTTGCTTTACTTGGCTCTAACCCTGACTCTCCTACACCCTTACTTGGCACATACTTGACGTACTTGTCTTTCCACTGTTTTGTGTGGCTAGTACCTGGAACAATACATTGCATACAGGAAACAAACTAAATATTTGTTAAAGGAGTATGTGAAGTTAAAATGTGGGGAAAACCCTTTACCAGGCAAATATGACTATGAATGAGCATGTCAGAAGTAGCCTATGGGAAGCCCTTACATTCCCATTTTCCCATCAGCCAGAGTTGCCTATCCTATAATAGTCACTGACCACCTACCCTGCGGCTGCATATGCTATGTATTTCACACCCTGAGAGACAGTCCCTGTGCATATCTACATTTTAAATTCTTTTATTTTTTATTTTTTTGGTACTAGGGCTTGAACTCAGGACCTCACGCTTGCCAGGAAGGCACTGTGCCGCTGAGCTACATCCCCAGCCCCTATCCACATTTGATAAGTAAGCTAAAGCAAGGGAGCTGACCACCAGCAAGGTTATATAGCTGGCCAGAGGTGAGATCCCAACCTCCAGGAGGTGGGCTGTCCCACCTCCAGCCTACTTTGTGCTTTTCTCCAATACTCATCTTCCATTTGTCCCATGTGTCACGTGTGTCTGCCTGGTGAGACATTGCCAACCAGAAGATGGAAGCCACAACTTGAGAATGACAGCTGTGTGGCCGACTCCTATCCGTTCTCCTCTACTTGTCAAGATCTGGTGGAGGAGAGCACTAGACTGTCCCCTGAGAGCCTGTGTGCCTGTTACACAGCCAAGGTATTGGAGTGAACACACCAAACACAATCACCCTGCACCCGATCCTGGCTTGGGCTCAGTCTGCCTTAGCTGCGTCCAGTGCGTTCCATCCCTCCCACCCGCAGGATGCAGGCAGGCGCAGGGTGCCCCCACCAAACCGCACGTGCTGCTCACAACCTTTGACAAACGAGCCATGCCAGCAGGACAGCAACCTGAGGCCCAAGGGTAGGATTCTACGGGGGACAGAGACCTGGCAAGCCCTCTCCCCACAGTTTCCTCGGGTGTGGCATGACGAGTGGTGACCAGCAAGCCAGCATGCGCCTCGAAACAGACAGGACAGAGAGCGCATCCAAGACTGTCAGTGCCAGAGAGGCAAGGCTGGAGACCAGGAAGGGGGAAGGGATGGGAGGGGCCTGGGTGGGACCAGGGAAAGGAAGAAAGGCGCGGGCAGGGCCAGGGCTCCACCCAGGAGGATGGAAAGTGTCTGAGGATGGGGAACGCCCATGTGGGCCTCTGCCCAGCTCCACAAATAAAGCGCTTTATTTACAGTCCCTCCAGTTTCCAAGCCCTTTCCGCCCTGCCCCAACCCAGGAGAGAAGAGGCTTGACTCCCGGGAGCCAGGAGAGGCTGGTCCTGGGCAGGCTCAGGTCCTGAGTGGCTGGGCCAGGCAGAGAGCAAAGGCACAAGGCCCCGGGTGTCTCGTCCCAGGGTAGAGGCCTGGCCCACTGGAGAAGGCAGCATGGGTCAGCTCTGGAGGGTCAGCTCCCAGGGGTCAGGCCGGCATCGGCACTGCCGCAGCTCTGCTCATAGGACGGCGGAGCCTCTGGAGGGACAAAGCAGGGTTGGTAAAGGTCTCGTAGCTCTCCCCCACCCCCCACCCCCGTCACTGACCTTCTGCACTCACCATAAGGGCAGCCCCACGAGCTATACTCCGGGGGGAGGATCAAGGTGCTGGTGGTGGGCAGAGGGCCCCCTGAACCCTCTGCAAAGTAGGGGACAGTAGCACCTATAGAGACGCACAAGGGGGGGTGCAGAGAGTTGGGGGTGGGGCTCCCATCCTGAGCACAGGGCTCCAGGGCGCCAGGTGCAGAACCCAAGCCAGCAGGCAGCAGCTGCTGCTGTGAGTGGCTCTTGGTGCAGAGGGAGACCAGGCCAGAGAAGGGCGGGCCACCAGCCACAGGCTCAGCCTCCTCCTGGGGCGGTGCAGAGGGCACCACTGGTGACGAGGTTCCCGGAAGAGGCCCTGGGCCTGGCTGGGGGCTTAGTGGGGCTCGGTTCACAGCAATATTGCCAACAAAGACTGGGAGGGTCACAGTGGCTTCGGGAACCTTCATGGAGACCTGCAGGTAGTAGTCAATGTGGATGAGGCTGCAGCCTGGCAGGGCTGACTGGGGCAAGGCAGGCACCAGAATCTGCTCTTGCCACTGAGCACGCCGCCAGGCCTTGACAGCAGCACCCTCCACCTCTGCGATGGTCCGCACATCATAGATCCAGCGCTTGGCCTTGTAAGATACTTTCTGGGGAAAGAGCAGCCTGTGAGCCAGGGCAGGCTGGCAACCCCCACCTGTGCAACGGGCTGGCCTAGGCAGCAGAGGAGGCTCTGACCTGCAGCAGACTGGCCACCACGGGGCTTGTGTCCTTGCCAGACTGGTTCTCGATGTCAGCCTGTAGCCGCAGTACCTGCCCCACCACATAGCCACGGAGATCAGTGCTGGCTGTGAGGACCACACTGCCCGTCTTCACCAGCTTGTAGGAGAACTTCTTAGTGGTGGAGGCCACGTTGGGTTGCTTGGGGGAGAGGGTCAGGGAGGGGTTTGGCAGGTGAGCACAAGCTGAATACCTGTGGCACTGCACGGGCCCACTCAGCCCTGCCCCAGGCACCAGCAGTTGGTTCAGTCACAGGCTGTTGCTTGCTCTTCCAGACCCTACCCTGGCTGCCTTGGCTCAGCTGAGGACAGGGTCCCAGGCCTGGCTCTCCCCACACGCCTGAAGGGTGGGGGCCACACAGAGACCACTGCTCCATCCTCACCTCAATGTCTGGGATGCTGTTCAGGTTCAGGGGGCTCAAGATGTAGAACACCAGGCTGCACTTGTGATCCTTGGAAAACCTCGGTGTGTCGATCGTGGCCCTCACCTGGTGCACAATCCTCCCAAACGGACCCTCAAAGGATGTGGGTGCTGTGGCTGAGCAGAGAGCAGAAATTGGCACCCAGCACCTCTGCCTGCTGGGCCCACTGTCCCAGAGCCACTGTCCCCACCAGCCATGCAGGGCAGCTCTCACCTGGAAGCAGGAACTGGAAGGGAAAGCTGTGCTCTCCTGTGGGTAGACTCCCTGCAGAGACAGGAGTGAGGTGGAGCAGGCCTCAGAGGCCCATGGGCCAGCCACAGCCCCAGGGTAGCAGTGGGCACAGCACCAACCAGCCTGTGCCTCACATGGCTGTTGGTCCCTGTCTCGCTCCAGCACCACAGCAGCACAGCCATAGCCTGGCCAAGAGCCACCGACAAGCCCTTGAAGGGAAAAGTGGCTTGGGAAGGGGACAGGTTCCACTGGGGCCAGAGCACATACAGATCCAGCACCACAAAAGAAGGGCCCCATTCAGCCACCCATGAGGCAGTGGCTGCAGGGAAGAGAAATCCACCAGGGCCACTAGCACAGGAAGCCAAGAGGCAGCTGTGGAGAGGGGGGAACAGACAGGCCCCACTGTGGGCGAGGGCTGCTCCGGGGGTCACTACTTGGGGTGTGGGGTTGGGTTCCACACTTACCCTTGTCAGCCAGCGACAAGGTGCTGTTGAAGTAGCTCTCCTCCACCACCCATGCCACATCGTTGGCCTTGTTAGAGACACCACAGGATCCTGTGCAGGTCACCCGGATGGCTGTAAGGAGCAGGCAGGTGTGAGATCCAGCCAGCCCGGGCCCTTTCCTGCCCCTAGCACAGTTCAGCAGGGCTGGCAGCACCCAGGGAACAAGGAACCCCACCTGTACAGGGCCTGAGAAGCAAAGAGCCTGCAACCTTCTCAAGGACACCTCACAGGCATACTGGTTTGGGGAGTTCCCAGGGAACCAGCTGGGAAGGCACTTGGCAGGCACAGAGTTTCATCTGTCCCGTAACCCACAGGGACCCCAGAACTGCCATCCAAATAGGTAATTGTGGCCCCAGCCAGGCCTCTGAAAACCCAGGCCCCAGGAAATGCTTGGGGTGCCCCACCTTCCAGCTGCAAGTCAGCTAAGTGGGAGGTGCCCCTGAGGGCCTAGGAAGCTAACTGCCAGCTCTCAGCTGCAGGAATGTGGTCAGACCTGCCTGAGCAGGTCGCTGACTGACACCCAGGAAGGCAGCCCTGACTTCCTGGGCCCACTGCCCAGAGGCTGACTTTCTGCACCATGGGAGTGCCCCGACCACTGGAGGCAGAACTGAGTTCCTCAGTCCCCAGAGCACACTATGGTTGTGCAGCCATGGAAAATGACCAGGCACAACTGAAGCAGGTCACAAAGGAGGACCAATCCCACAGAATGCCACCACAGCAGGAGACCCAAGCAGGTATCAGCTGGGAGCTAGGAATGGGCACACTGCAGCGCTACCCTCCTCCCTGGTCCTCTCCCAGACCTGAACAGAGTTGTGTGAGGGGAAAGGTGACAAAGCCACCTGGCAGGAGGAACAGTAGTGGCCCTGCTGGCCACCTGCAGAGCCTCAGCCTTCCTCTCAGGAACCCTTGGCTCATCCTCAGCCCCAAGTGGTTCCACCCACCCACCCCATTGATGGTTGCCAGACCCCTGTAGCCTTCCAGAGGGCGTCCTTCCTTCCCACACCATTGTGCTGTTCTTTGCCCCCTGCCTCAGCCCTGACTTGGAACCCTGCTCCTTCTGCCAGGCCCTCCCAGGCCAGAGAGTCCACTGTTCCTGCCAGGCTCAGAGAAGGACAGGCCGAGGATGTCCTTAAAGACTCAGGCACAGAAAAGACTGCCTCATGGAGAGGCCACATCCGCCCAATCCTGTAGCCCTTAGGATGCGGGCACTCACCAAGAATGCTGGAAGAGGTGTGTAGGTCCCCGTTCAGGCCTGGGTGCTGGTCAATGGCCACTGACCAGGTGCCCCAGTTCACTGCACTAAACTGAAGCACCTTGCCCTCCACTAGCCCAGTGTCTCTCAAAAGCAGAGTGCCTGAGGGCCGGGGATGTAGCTTAGTGGTGCTGCCACCTGCCTCACAAGTGCAAGGTCTTGAGTTCAATCCCCAGTACAAAAAAAAAAAAAATACTCCTCTGCCTCACATCACAGCAAGTGGCAGGTCAGGCTGGGAGAACCCCCATGGAGCCGGTTTTCACTGGTCAAGGCTGTTAACAGCAGCCAGGTTTCTGCTTTCCCAGATCCCCAGACAAGGCAGATCACAGCTTACAGTTCTGCCCAGGAAAAGTGAGGGGCATCCATGGGCACAGTGGAGGGATCTCTTTGCTGCTGGAGACAACACATGGGGGTGGCAGTTCCCCCTTCTCTCCCAGTGGCCAGCACAAGCTGCAGGACTGGGCACCCTGGTGGCCATCACCTGGTTGAGCTGCTCTTTGGCAGTGACCCTGCTGAGGAGCATGGCTACACCACAGCATGTGCTCTGTAGCATGGCCATGGGACAGGCCTCCACCCTCAGGGCCAAGAGGAGGCTACAGAACCTCATATACCACACAGTGCTTCCAGATACATGGTGTTCAGTGGCCTAACAAAGGCAAGCACCAAGCTGACAGGTATCAGCTGCTGGTGGCTGGGGCTGCTCTGCTTCTCTTAGGAAATTACCACAGAGCAGAATTCCCTGGGCACTTCTGAAACTCTCTTCTCACAGTGCTCTCTGACCTGTCCAGCAGCCCTCTCTCCTGGACCTGCCACTGACCTGAAGACTCCACACACTCCTCTTCTGGTTCCAAAGCCTAGCTTTTGCCCCACCACCCCACAGTGTGCTGTTTTACTTCTGGACTGCATCATGACAATAACAAGAGTGGTCCTTCCCAGGAAATGACAGAGTGGAAGGGAGCCATCTGTGAGAAGTGGGGAGAACCACATTTGCTCCATGATCAGAGCTCAGGGAGTCATAGCAGAGTGTGGGGCCGCCCCATCCAGCCCTGCCCAGGCTCCAGAAAACTGAGCCTTCCTTCCACATCAGCTCTCAGGCAGCAGTGTTCCCATGGCTGGGTGTTGACTATAATTGTCACTCATGGAACAGACGCTTAGAGAGCAAAACTGGGAACCCCAAGGCAGCCTGCGTCCTTCTGGGGTGTGAGGGGCCTCCCTGTTGCACCTACTGGGCCTAGCAGGAGCTCAGCATCTTTTGAATGGTCTTTCCTTCCCCATCCCACACAGGGCTAGAGGAAGCCCAGAGCAGCCCCTGCACACATGTGCCCACCTGGTGGGACGTGTACAGCTGGGGCTCCCGCAGCCTCAAGGCCAGCTGTCTAGTCACCCATTCTCTACCTGTCACATGGAGGCTAGGGGCTGGCCCACACTGTAATGCTCTGCTCACCCCAAGCCAAGCCAGGGAGGGAAGGAGAGAATAGACAATCCTGGAAGCGATCTCCACATAGGGCCTCTGTCCTGTCCCCCATGTGCCAGGCCTACATGCACGTGACCTGTATCACACTCCCCTGAGCAAAGATGGAGCCCTCTCCTTGCCTTCATACCTCATCTTGCCCAAAAGAGCTGTCCTGTTGCTGCTATGGCAAGCTCCAAGTGGGGATACAGGAGAGAAGGCCCAAAAAGGACAGAGCTGACAGAAGCATCTACAACCCAGCTTCCTCGTAGACCCCAGCAGACTGGATGAGGGTGGGGGGCCAGAAAGCGTCACAGCACCAGGGTGACTGAGAGGAGTGTTGGGAGCCATTCTACATAATTTTGGGGAAAAAAAATCATTTCACAATCAAATTATGATTAGGGGTGTCTGAGGTCTCAATAGTCCTATGAAGCTGTGACACTCAAGGGCAGGATTATATCAGCTGAAGACATCCTGGTTGAAAACTCAGTAGTAATACAAAGAGAGAAAGCTTTCAGCTGGGGAGGGACAAATTCCTTATCAGCTTAACTCATCCCACCTACATTTTGCTTATCTCACCATCCTACTCAATTTAAACTCATCAGGATAAGATCCTCCATCATCGTAGGATTACCGCTGCCCTCCCAGAATCTGATACTTCCTCCGATTATAAGATCCTTGTCAATTTAAAATTATTGCTGCCCTCTGAGTCATCAGACAGTCCCTATAAACCCAATAGCAGCAAGCTCAGGGTCCCTTAGTCTTTGCTGCCCAGAGCAGCACTGATCAGGCCCAAAACCCAGCTTCTTCTCCAAGTCTCATTTCTCCTCTTTATTCTTATCAGCTTTGTATTGTAGTGGCTCACAGGAGATCAGGACCCACTGTAGGGGTTCTGGTAACACCCCCTTTCCCATTCCCTATAGAGGAGGAGAAAGGTATGGCCTCTGTCTTCAGCACCAGAGGTGCAGGCTGTCAATAACACGAGCCGGGGGTCAGGTCCAGAAGGGAGTGGGCAGCTGTGGTTTGGACCAAGCAGCAAGATGGCTCTCACAGGAGGCCAAGGCAGAGATGTACCCTGCAGGGAGGCCACATCAGCCTCCCACTCAGAGCCAGGGGCCACCACGCTGCTCACCGCCCCCCCCCCCAGGGCTCAGTCATCAAGTTCTACCCGGGGTTCTGTCCAAGAAAGCACCCATACCCAATGCGCAGAGGAGGTCCACACCTGCAGAGGGCCCTATCGGTGGCTACTGTAACAACCTGATCCTCAGTCCCAGAGTCCCAGAGGTCTGCATCAGCAGTGGCTCAGGCTCAGGGCCCTGGAGATTTGCCTGTGCCCAGCCAGGTCAGCTGCTCCGGCAGCAAGAGCCAGCCTTGGGCAGCATGCAGGTAGGTGCCCTGCAGACCCACTAGAGACCCGCAGCCCTGGGCCAGGTCTGTCTCTGACTGGGAGGTGGGTGCCCAGCAGCCTGGGGACCCGGTGTGGGCTGGCTTTCCGGTGAGGGCCCAGCAGGTGAGGGCGTAGCGGGCCCTGGATACCTGGGTGGGAGGGTCAGAAGCCTATGGTGTCCACGGCTGGGATGGCCTCGGCAAGGTGGACGGGCGCTAGGCCCCGGCCCGGGACCCGACCGCCCAAGGCGGAAAAGACAGGAAGGAACAGATGCGGAAGGACTGGGCCACCGGGCCTGCCCCGGCCGCCGTTGGCCTCCTACCCCGGCGGGGCTGCGATATTAGAGGCCCGAGCGTGCGCGCGCTCCCGTAGCCCGGGGACCCTGAGGACCTCACCTCCGGAGCCCACCCCGCCGCCCTCCCCGAAGTGCCCTGCGCCTACCTCGGAAGGGCAGCGGAGCCGCCAGGCGCACGCGCACGGCCCCGGCCAGCGGCTCCCCTGGGCAGTAGACGACGCGCCCTTGGCACAGGCTGATCTCGAAAAGCTGCACCCGCCCCATTCCGCGGCCCCCCGCGCCGCGAACAGACTCCCGGGCCGGGCCACAGTTCGGAGGACCGGCCCCGCCCCGCGAACGCGGCCCCGCCCCTCCCCGCCCCAGTACAGGGCCGGCCCCGCCCCAAACCCAGGGCACGCCCTCTATGAAGGACGCGGCCCCTCCCACAGCCAAGCGGGCCCCACCCCCAACCCAAAACCCGTTCCTCGCTAACCCGCCAGGCCCTGCCGCCTCAGCCGCCCTGCCGCCTCAGCCGCCCGGCCCCAGAACTCGCCCCGGCCTCAGGACCCGCCCC
>NW_004624760.1:475408-494228 GCF_000247695.1 Heterocephalus glaber
CCCCACCCCCGGCCTAGGACCCGCCCCTCGGCCACCCCCGGCTCCGGACTCGCCCTGCCGCCGCGAGCGCCGCACAGTGTCTGGCCCGGCTCTGCAAACCGAGGCTCGAGCGCTCTGTTGAGCCAGCGCAGCTCAGCCACCCGAGGCCCAGCTCCCCCGCACCCCGCGTCCCCCGCTCCACGGACCTTCAGGAAAAGACGTCTCCAGGGGCCGACGGATGCGCGTAGGCCAGGGAGACCCGGAGTCAGCATCAGGGCCCGCGGATGACTCAAAGAGAAACTTGTGCTGATTTTTTTTTCTGGTACTGAGCCCCTGCCTCTTTTTTGAGGGGGACAGTCCTACTAAATTGTCTAGACTCAAACTAGAGATCTTCCTGCCTCAGCCTGCCAAAGTGTTGGGATTACAGGCGTGCGCCACTATGCCAGGCTGCGTGTGTTCGACCCTTTTCTTCTTCACTTTCAGTACATAGTGAATAAATTATCCGAGACGTTGGGCGATTGTCCCAAATGTGAGCTAGTGTGAAAGTTCTGAGAACATTTGAAGCTAGGCCAGCGCTGATGCTTAGTAACTTCGGCTCATTGAATGCATTCTCCACTAGGACATTTTCTGCTGTCTTTTTTTTTTGTACCTGGGATCGAACTTGGAACATTGCGCTTGCCAGACAGGGGAACCACTGAACTAAGTCCCTGGGCCTCTACTGTCTCTTTTAAAATTTTATGTATTAATCAATTTATTTTTGTAGTGCTGGGAGTTCTCATCCCCAGTTCTTTTTATTTTTTTATTTTGAGACAGAGTCTCACTCAGTCGCTAAACTGCCCAGGCTGGGCTTCCGCTTATGATTCCTCCTGCTTCAGCCTCCCAATGTGCTGGGATTACAGGCATGCACCACCAGGCCCAGCTCCACTGTCGCTCTTTGATTGCTCAGGATGTGGATGTGGCCCAGATGTAAATCAAGACACATCGCTATCCAGAGCACAAGTGTAGGCCAGGTGGGAAGCCTTGGGGTACCTGCTGACCAGCTCACTCTTGAAGGCCATGGAGGGTCGGCTCGAAAAACAGCTGGCAATGGGGAGGGGAAGAATGTCAGTCATTTGGGGTGGGAGCCCGGACACCCATAGGCCAGGCCTTCCAGTGTGGGTCTGGGGAAGCCGAAGGCTCAGGATCTGATAACTGGTTTGCAGATTGGAGTTGAAGCCAGGGCAGATGGCATCAGAGTTCGGGACACCACCCGGAAACCTCCTTGGGCTCTCCAGGACAAAGGCCCGGAGAGGGAGGAGCCCAGGGGTGCTGAGTGTGTCCTGGGTGAGGAGGCCCTCCTCGAGGCCCCTTGGATCTCGTGTTTCAGTGGGAAGGTGCACGGAGCTGGAGGGGCCGTGGGAAGGAGAAGGGTGGCTGGCACCCAGGTGCCAGGTTGGCAGAAGTCAAGGGCACAGTGTCTCAGGAAGGAGGGGCAGGCGCTATGCTGGCTATTGCTGAGGTGGAACAGAGACAGAGCCGGGCAGCCTTTAGCCAGGTCTTCAGGGCCTCTGCTTTGGCCCCATCCCCACCTACACTCTCCTACTTCGGCCTGTACCAGCACCAAAGATGCCGCATCTTTGGCCTCTTCTGCAAACATCCTGCTCTGCTTCTTGCCAGCCCAGCTTGACAGAGCCCTGCAACATGGACGTTTTCTCACCCAGCCCCTTCCCCTGGGCCTTGACACAGGCTGGGACCTGTGGTTCCTCAGTGCCACTGGTGCTGCACTGCAGCCTAACAGCTGCCTGCTGCAGATGCTTTCTACATTCCTGGGACATTGCCCCACCACCTTCCCCGCCTTTGCCAGACCTTGGACAGTCCTCAGTTCCCGGGGGTTTCAGCTGCTAGCTCCCTGTCATTTTCTGCAGCTCCACTCCTGTGGACCTTCTTAGTGACTGAGGATCCACAGAAGTGACCTTCAATCTCCTGGCCCTTCCCTGGGCTTTGCTCAAGCTAAGTTTGGGGAGGTGAGAGGTTCTTAAGAGTAGGGGTGCCCATCAGGCCGCAGGCCACAGGGGAAGTTCCATCAGGAACGGGAAGGTCAGCCCAGGGCCTCCGAAAGCCTCGGGGGGACTTGTGCAAGCAGAGGACTGGCTTGTTTGAACAGCCTTGGCACGGCCTGGCCTATGGTACCTGGTGGCTGAAGGCAGGAGAGAGATGGCCTGGAGGAAGAGTCAGCTCACATAGGTGGGTGGGGCTGCAGGTTCAGCAAGGGCTGGTTTGTACATGAAAATCATGGTCACAGGTGAGCTGATTGCGCTCTCTAGGAATCAGTGAGCCAGGAAAAGGGCGGTCTCTCCAGAGTCAGCACAGCTCTGGGATCTCACAGCATCATGAAATACAGGAAATTGAAAGCACGATTGGTAGAGCCTCCTTCCTCTGGCCCGCAGGAGCACCCTCCTGCACCTGCCGGTTGGCCTTCAAGAACGTCTCCCAATGACTCCTCTCGTCCCTGTACATCGAACTGCTCCTCCAGCAGAAGTAGGCTCCGTCCCTTCCTGTGGAATCCTGCTGGCCCTGGGACTTGCTTCACCTGACAGAATTGCCATGAGGGAGACGCCATGGTAGTTGCAGGCCTAGCCCAGTCCCAGGAGCCCTGTGCTGCCATGAAAAAATATCTCATTACCCTGGAGAGAGAAGGAGAGAGAGACAGAAAGAGGAAAGGAAAGAGAGAGAGAATGCCGGCACATGGAGCACAGCGGTCCTGGATTTCCCCCCTCATTGTGCCCCCAGGTGGCTGCAGCTGTCTGAGTAATCCTGGCTGTTTCACCCACCTGTTGTCATCTCACAAACACCCAATTTATCATCTATCCTGAAAGCTAGGTAGATGAGGCTAGAAGGCTCCTCTGCACTGGGGTCTGGTCTGTCGCATTCGTACCTCTGCCCCCTGGGCTGGGGCTGGTCAGGCCTCTCTCCCACGGGCCTGTCCACAGAGGTGTGGGTTTGCACAGCACACTGGTCACAGGATAGTGGTACTGATTATCTGGTGGCTGATCCCTGAGAGAGAGGAATCCTAAGGTTGAGCTCAGGAAGAAGTTCAGGAACTTAGCACATGCCTGTTATCCCAGCACTCTAGGTAGCTAAGGAAGGAGGATCCCAAGTTTTAGTTTAGCCTAAAAACTCACTAAGAGAGGGCCAGGCATTTACTCAGTGTTCCACTACCTGCCTCACAAGCACAAGGTCCCTACTTCCATCCCTAGTACCAAAGGAAAAAAAAAAAAGAAGACCTCACTAAGAGAAACTTTGTCTCAAACATAAGAAAATAAAATAAAATAAAATAGGCTGAAGATGTAGTGGAGTGAGAAGGCCACAGGTTCAATCACCAGTACCCCCCCAAAAAAGGAAAAAGAGCTGGGTGTGGTGGTGCACACCTGTAATCCCAGCACTCGGGAGACAGAGGCAGGAGGATCTCCATGGGTTTGAGGCCAACCTAGGCTACATAGTGAGTTTAAGGCCAGCCTGAACTTACAGCAAGACCCTGTCTCAAAAATCAAAAAAATAAACAAATACATAAATAAATAAAATTTAAAAGATAAAATAAAATAATCGAAAAAAAATTAAAAATAAAAGGGCTTCTAAGAACCTTGAGATGATTGTCCCTCAGCACTGATTTGTAACCCACAGTAAGAGGAGTGTCTCAAGGAAATGTGGTATATCAAATCTCTTTGGAAATAGAAGAGGACCCCGTGTTCCCAAAAATAGTTTTTTGGTTTTTTGGGGTTTTTTTATTGGTACATTTTTATTTGTTTTTTATTATTTATTTATTTATTTATTTTTGGTACCGGGGATCGAACTTGGGTCCTTGCGCATACACAGCAGGTGGCGGAACCACTGAGCTGAATCCCCGGCCCAATACATTTCTGGATATACATAATGATAACGTTTGGGCTGGGGATTTAGCTCAGTGGTTCCGCTGCCTACTTCATAAGCATAAGGTCCTGAAAAAAAAACAAAACATAATGATACCGTTCATCGTAGGTACATTATAACTGTACATAATATATCTTGCTGCTCCTTTGTTCTTGTTCCCCTTCCTTCCCTCCAGCCCTTCTCCCCCTCCTTATTTATAAAACTTTGTTTCCATTATTTTCCTTCTGTTCTCTGGTTTCTTGTCCCTTCTTGCTTGCCCCCCCCCTCCCTTGTTCCCCTCCTCATTTAAACATTTTCTTCCCATTTCCTAATATCTATCGTGCATTTTGGTCCTTATTTACACTTTCAGTTTCTCACATCAGAGAGACAATGTGATACTTAAACATGTGTGTCCAATTTATTTCACTTAAGAGTATGGTCTTGAGGTCCATCCATTTAGCTATAAATGTCTTAAGCTTATCCTTCTTTTTTTGTTTTGTTTTGTTTTGGTACTGGGGATTGAACTCAGGACCTTGCGCTTGCAAGGCAGGTGCCAGGACCACTGAGCTAAATCCCCAGCCCAAGCTTATCCTTCTTTTTTTTTTTTTGGTACCAGAGATCCAACTTGGGTCCTTGTGCTTGTGAGGCAGGCAGCGGAACCACTGAGCTAGATCCCTGGCCCAAAAGGCCAATAATTTTTTTTTTTTGGTACCTGGGATTGAACTCGGGTCCTTGTGCTTGCACAGCAGGTGGTCAAACCACTGAGCTAAATCCTCAGCCCCTCAAGTTTATCCTTCTTTATGGCAGAGTAGTAGTACTCCATTGTATAACACCCACACACACATCTTCTTTATCCATTCATTGGTTCATGGGCATTTGGACTGTTTCCAAAATTTAGCTATTACAAACTGTGGTGCTGCAAACATGGGTGTGCATATATCACTTGGTATGATTCTTTTAATTCTTTCAGGAAGATATCAAGAAGGGGAATAGCTGGGTCAAATGGAACCTCTAGTTTTAGTTTTTTGAGAAATCTCCACACTGATTTCCACAGTGGTTGCACCAGTCTGCACTCCCACCAACGGTAGAGAAGGGTTTCTTTTTTCCCACAGCCCTGCCAGCATTTGTTATTGGTTGATTTCTTGATAACAGCCATTCTTTCTGGAGTGAGATGGAATCTCAGCATTACTTTAATTTGCATCTGGTCTGATTTTTGAGTTCTTTGTATATTCTAGATAATAGTCTTTTATCTGAGAAAGGGCTGACAAAAATTTTTTTCCATGTTGTGGGTTGTCTCCACTCTGTTGGTGGTTTCTTTTGCCATTCAAAAGCTTTTTTAAGAAAATTAAGTTTATTGGGGGTTTTTTGCAAAAGCTTTTTAATAAGATGAGATCTCAGTTGTTGATTCCTTGTAATATTTCCTGTGCAACTGGGGTTTTGTTCATAAAGTCTTTGCCTACACCCATGTCTTCAAGAGTTCTACCCATTCTCCCAGCAGATTTAGTGTTTCAGTTTTAATATTTAGATCTTTGATCCATCTCCATTTTAGTTTAGTGCATGGTGAAAGATATGGGTCTATTTTTAATTTTCAACATGTGGAAAGCCAGTTATTCCAGCAGGATTTTTTTTTTTTGGAACCAGGGATCAAACTCAGGTCCTTTTGCTTGCAAGGCAGGCAGCAGACCACTGAGCTAAATCCCTGGCCCTCCAGCACCATTTATTACAGAGGCTCTTTTCCAGTGAAGGTGTTTGTTTGGCTCCTTTGTCAAAGATGAGGCGCTGAGTGTGTTTGCAGTTGCCTATGCATCTTCTAATCTGTTCCATTGATCTTTGGGTCTGTTTTCTTGCCAGTACCATGCTATTTTTATCACAGTAGCTTTGTAGTATAATTTCAAGTCAGGGATTGTGATGCCCTCTGTCTTATCACAGTAGCTTTGTAGTATAATTTCAAGTCAGGGATTGTGATGCCTCCTGCCTTGCCTTTGTTGCCCAGAATTGCTTTTGCTATTCTAGGTCTCTTCTGGTTCCAAATGAATTTTAGGATTGTTTCCTCTCATTCTATGAGATACGCTATTGGAATTTTGATCAGGATTGCATTAAATCTGTATATAAATTTTGAAAGTATGGCCATTTTCACTATATTGGTTCTTCCTACCCAAGACCAAGAAATGTCTTTCCATTTTCTGATATCCTCGTTGATCTCCTTTTTCAGAGTACTGTAGTTTTCAATGGAAAGGTCTTTTACTTGGTTTGTTAGATTGGTTTGTTTTGTTTTGTTTTGTTTTTGGTACCGGGGATCGAACTCGGGACCTTGTGCTTGAGAGGCAGGCAGTGGATCCACTGACCTAAATCCCCGGCCCCTTGGATGCTATTGTGAAAGATATTGTTTCTTTAATTTCTCTCTCAACGGGTTTGTTATTTGTGTACAGGATGGCTATTGGTTTTTTTAGTGTTGACTTTGTATCCAGCTATGCTACTGAATTTGGTTATTAAATCTAGAAGTCTTTTGGTGGAATTTTAGGGGTCTTTAGAGTACCATATCATCCACCAGTAATGATTACTTAACTTCTTCCTTTCCTAACCTTATTCCTTTATTTCTTTCAATTGTCTAATTGTTCTGGCTAATGTTTCCAGAACTATATTGAATAAGAGTGGTGATAGTGGACATTCTTGTCTTATTCCTGATTTTAGACTGAAACCTTTCAGGTTTTTGGTTTTTGGTTTTTTGAGACAGAGTCTCACTATGTAGTTCAGACTGGCCTTGAACTCACTATGTAGCCCAGGCTGGCCTTGAACTCACAGTGATCCTCCTGCCTCAGCCTCCCCTGTGCTGGGATTACAGTTGTGCACCACCACACCCAGCCAAGCTTTCAGTTTTTGTCCTTTTAGTATGGTGTTGCCTGTTGGTTTGTCATTGATGGTTTTTATCAGATTGAGATAAAGACTATTCCAATTTTCTGTAAGGTTTTTATCATGAATGAATATTTGTCTTTGTCAAATGCTTTTTCTGCATGGATTAAGATGAACATATGGTTATTGTCCTTGGTTCTGTTTGTTACATTTATTGATTTGCATATGTTGAACCATCCCTGCATCCCTGGGACAAATCCTGCTTGGTCATGGTGAATAATCTTCTTGATGATTTGCTGCATTCTTTTTGCATTTTATTGAGGATTTTTGTATCTTTGTTCATTAGGAAAATTGGCCTGTAGTTCTCTTTTTTTTGGTTGGATCCTTCTCTGATTTTGGTATCAGGGTACTGCTTGCTTCCAGAAATGAATTTGGGAGTACTGCTTCCTGTTCAATTTCATTAAAGAGCTTGAGACGTAGTGGCATTGGTCTTCTCTAAAATTCTTGTACAATTCAGGAGTAATTCCATCAGGGTCTGGGCTTTTCTTTGTTGGTAGACTTTTTTTGTTTTGTGTGTGTGTGTGTTCTTGTTTTTTTTTTGAGACAGGGTCTTGCTATGTAGTTCAGGCTGGACTTGAACTCACTACGTGTCCCAGGCTGGCCTCAAATTTACAGCAATCTTCCTGTCTCAGCCTCCCAAGTGCTGGGACCTTAGGCCTGTGCACCATGCTTGGCTGTTGGTAGATTTTTAATTATATCTTCAGTTTCATTGACTGATATTGGTTTATTTAGAATATTTATATCTTCTTGATTCTGCCTTGTTAATTCATGTGTATCTAGGAATCTGTCCATTTCTTCTGTGTTCTATCTTATCAGAATACAGGTTCCCAGCCAGGCATGGCAGCGCACGCCTATAATTCCAGAATTTGGGAGGCTGGGGCAGGAGAATCGGTGCAAGTTCAAGGCTAGCGTGAGCTACATAGCGAGACTCTGTCTCAAAAAAAAAAAGAGAGGGGCTGGGGATTTAGCTCAGTGGTTTCACCACCTGCTGCACAAGCGCAAGGACCTGAGTTCGATCCCCAGTACCAAAAAAAAAACCACAAAAAAAGAATATAAGTTCTCCAAGTAGGTGTTGATGATCTTCTGGATTCCTGCAAGATCTGTTGTGAGTTCACCCTTTTCATTTCTAATTGCATGGATTTGGGCCTTTTCTTACAATCTTTGGACTTGATTTGCTCTTCTTTTTCTAGAAGCTTGAGGTTCAACATTAGGCTGTTTATTTGAGCTCAGTCTATTTTCCTTTTTCTTTCTTTCTTTCTTTCTTTTTTCTTTCTTTCTTTCTTTCTTTTTTTTTGGTACTGGGATCAAACTCAGGACCTTGCACTTGCCAGGTAGGTGCTGTGCCACTGAGCTAAGTCCCCAGCCCTATTTTTCTGATATGGGGATTCACTGGTATAAATTTCCCTTGTAGGACTGCTTTCACTGTATCCCATAAGTTCCAGTATGTTGTATTGGCACTATTGTTTAATTATAGAAGCTGTCTAATTTCTTCTTTAACTTCATCAGAGACTCATTGATTGTTCAGAAGGGTGTTAATTTACATGTGTTTTTGAAGTTTTTGTGGTTTCTTTTGCCTTTGATTTTCAGTTTCATTGCACTATGGTCTGATAATATGCATGGGATAATTTTAATTTCTTTGCATTTACTTAAGCATGTTCTGTGAGCTAGCATGTGGTCTATTTTGGAGAATGTCCCCTATATAGCTGAGAAGAATGTGTATTCTGATGTTGTGGGATGAAATACTCTGTATATACATAAGTCCATTTGTTCAAAAGTTTGGTTTAGGGCCTGGGATTTAGCTCAGTCATTCCACCGTCTTCCTCACAAGCGCAAGGTCCTGAGTTCGATCCCCGGTACCAAAAAAGAAAAATAAAGGGCTGGGGATTTAGCTCAGTGGTGCTGCCACCTCTCTTGCAAACTCAAGGTACTGAGTTCAATCCCTGGTACGAAAAAAAAGCTTGGTTTAGTTCTGATATTTCTTTGTTGATTTTTTTTGTCTAGTTGATCTATTTGTGACAGTAGGGTATTAGGGTCTCTCATTACAATTGTATTAGTGTTTATTTGATTTTTCATGTCTGTTAACATTTGTTTTATATAGTTGAGTGCTCTGGTATTTGGTGGACATATATTTATGATTGTCATCTCTTCCTCTTGGATTGGATTGTTCCCTTTACCAGGATGTAGTGATCTTCTTTGTCTCTTTGTCTTCACATAGAGTAGCTATCCCTGCCTTTCTCTGGGTTCCTTCACATGGAGTATTGTTTTCCATCCTTTGACTTTCAGTCTATGAATTTCTTTTTGAATTAAATGTGTTTTTATATGCAGCATATTGTTGGATCTTGGTTCTTGATCTACTCTACCAGTCTGGTTTTTTTTCATTGGTGAATTGAGACCATTTACGTCTTTGTCATGTTATTTTCCTGTTGTTGGTTCCATTCCCCCCAGGCCCCATATAATTCCTTGCCTTGCCTGGTGAATTCATTCTGTTGGGGTTCATGGAGTTACAGTCTTCATCATCTCTTTCTAGAATGTCCTTCAGAACATTTTGGAGTGTTGGTTTGGTGGTCATTAATTTCTTCAGGGATTTGTCATGGAAGTGTCTTATTTCTCCATCAATTCTGAAAGATAGTTTTGCGGGGTGCATCAATTTGGGTTGGAGGTTGATTTCTTTTAGGGCTTGAAATACTTCACTTCTTTTTGACTTGAAGTTTTGTTTTGAGAAGTCCATTGTGATTCTGATGGGCTTTCCTTTGTAGGTCATTTGTTCCTTTTCTCTCACAGCTTTTAATATTATGTTCTTGTGTTGAATTTCTTGAGTCTTGACCAGAATATGCCTTGGTGTAGATTTTTTTTAATCATGGCTAATTGGAGTTCTATATGCTTCATTTATCTGTATTTCAAATAATTTTTCTATGGTTGGGAAGTTTTTGCTATTACTTCTGTGAACAGGTTTTTTATGTCATTTGTGCTATTTACTGCTTTTTAATTGACTCTGATCAATTTTATGTTATTCTTCTTTGCATCATCTAGCAGCTGCTGGATTGATTTCTCAAGTCCTTTGCTATTTTTAAGAAATCTTCCTTTTCACGATAGCTATCCACAATCCTGTCTTCTATATCTGATCTTCTGTCCTCACATTGGCTCATTGTGCTACATATACTTCCAATGGAATTTTTAATTTTTTTTTGGTACCAGGGATTGAACTCAGGACCTTGCGCTTGTGAGGCAGGTGGTGGAACCACTGAGCTAAATCCCCAGCCCCTCCAATAGAATTTTTAATCCCCTGGATATTTTTTTGACTCTGTTTCATGGATTCCCTTTCTTTCCTATGTTGGACATTCATGGTTTCCATCATTTTCCTGAGCTCCTCTATTTTTTTTAAATCTGTTTCTGCTCTAGAGTCACTAAACATGTCTTTCATTCAGGTCACCATCTCTGTAGTTATCTGAGAAATTATCTCTGATTTGATTTTTTTCTAGAGCCTTATTCATCTGCTTTGTTACTTCTGCTGTTCCACTTCAGAGTCTCCAAATGGGTGGCTTTCAGATTGTTCCACTTCATTGCCCCCTGGTTTTGCCTTTGGTGAGCTGAAAGTCTGTGAGGGTTGCATCTTGTTTAAGTGTCTTCTCATTTTCTATTTTTTTAAGTTTGATTCCTGAGTTGATGCTTGTAAATTGCTTGTGGCAGGTAGCTTTATTGCTAGTATTTAGAACCCTTAGGAAATGACTACTTCTCAGAGATGTGTTCCAGGTATAGCTGGCTTTTGGGTTTTGAATATCTCTCAAGATCCTACCTCTTCAATTTATTGGGGAAGAGAAGTTGCTATTTGGCCCAGCCTCTGGTTCTTTGGCTCTGGCCTATAGTATGGTTTATGACCCTTAGGCAATCTCAGTCTTGTCATACAAGTAAGAACAACTGATTAGAACAACTATGTCACCTTGGGTAAAGTAGTACAAACAGTAGTAACAACAGCATCAAACTCAGCCTAGAAAATGACCAACTGGTAACTATCAATTTGCCATCTTTAACCATATGAACTATATTTGTGGTTATATAACAAAATCTAAAACAAACCAGAAACTTGTATACAGTAAATATACCCTTAATATGGTGTTGTTTTTTGTTTTGTTTTGTTTTGGTACCGGGGATTGAACTTGGGTCCTTGCATTTGCACAGCAGGTGGCAAAACCGCTGAGCTAAATCCCCGGCCCTTAATATGGTGATTTTTACCCTCAGGAGAGAAAATGTAAAAGAGGTTGGGAAAAAATAGAAAAATAGAAGAAGAGGAAGAGATGAGAAGCAAGGCTGGAGGACAGAGGAAGATTACATGAACTTTGGGCAACTGGTGAAGAAGACAGGAGGGAAAGAGAGAAGGAAGAAAGAAAAACAAGAACAGAACAGAACAAGAATAAAAAAACTAGAAACAATGTTCACACTCATATAAAAACAAGATCAAGAAAAAAAGAAAAAACAAAAACAAGAAGAGAGAAAAAAGAAGAAAATAAGAGAAAAAGAAGTCCACTTCAAGGTGTATCTCTGCTGTCACTGGTAGACAAAGTGGGCAGAAGGAGCCCAGATCCATGCTGATTAATCGAAGCAAGCCAGCTGTAGATTTATGGCAGTGGTAGATAATCCTAGCAAGCTTGCACCTTTAGTTCCACTGAAGTTCAGGCTGGTTTCTGGCTGTGAGGCTGGAAGCCAATTTGTTCAGCCTGCAACACCCCATGTGCCTCCTGCTGGCTTGAACTCAGCTCCTTGATCTCCTGCCAGTTTGAACTCTGTTCTGCCTCACCCTGACACTGGGAGCTGCTAGATGGAGCCAGCTCACAGCTACTCTGAGTTCCAAGCTTAGTTGGCCCCTCTCCAAGATGGCTGCTGGCCAATCGCCCTCTCCTGGGTGACATCTGAATCCACATGCATCCACTGCTCCATTCCACTGGTGCACTTCTCTGTGGAGGCCTCTGGGGTCTCCAGTAGTCACTATGCATCTGCAGGTTCAAACTGCCCCTCCCATACAGTGAGTCAGGGCTCAGGGAGAAAATATTGCTTTTCAGCCCCTTCTTCTGCACTGAGGTCTCTCTGTTCTGCCTGTGGGCTTCAATTCTCACTTCAGATCCTTGCTGTATCCCGGGAATCCACTTCCCTCCTTCTCTTCCTTACATTGCCATTTCAGTGTCTGGACATCACATCTCAGAGAGGCTGTTTCTCTGCTGTTCACCACTCCATTATCTGCCTGGAAGTCTCCTGTTTTGGGGGCTTTTTTGAGACAGGATCTTATTATGTTCAGATTGGCCTTGAACTCACTATGTAGCTCAGTGTGGCCTTGAACTGGAGGAGATTCCCTGGCCTCAGCCTCCTTAGTGGTGCAATTACAGGAATGGGTCACCACACCTGGCTCTCAGAGATAGTTTTTCGTTTTGGGGGGGGAGGGGTTTTTTGGTACCAGGGATTGAACTCGGGTACTTGCGCTTGCACAGCAGGTGGCCAAACCACTGAGCTAAATCCCCGGACCCTCTCAGAGATAGTTTTAATTCCCCCAACTCTGTGTGTGTGTGTCTATGTCTATATGGGGTGTGTGTGTGTGTATCTGTGTGTGTGTACCTAGGATTGAACCCAAGGCCTTTGCAGAGCTTCATTCCCAGTTCTTTTTTTTTTTTTTTTTAATATATTTTTAGACAGAGTTTCTCTTAATCACTAAATTGTCTGGACTGGGCTCAAACTTTTGGTCCTCCTACCCCAGGTTCCCACATTACTGGGATTAGTAATGTGCCACCACACCTGGCTTATTCTTCCATCTTTGACAGCTGTGGCTACTTTAACAGCCTCACAGCTGGCTGTGGCTGCAACCAAATGCCTCCTAGGAACTCAGAGACTTTTGCTTTGGCTGCAGCAGGCTCCAGGCATGGTTCCAGGGTGGATGACTCCACCCCTGCAGCATCATCAGACATCAGCAGTCTGTTAAGACACCCTCCCCTACCCATGGCCAAACAGAAGCCTCGAGGACCACTGTCAGGATGCTGTGCACACCTGCCAGCTGCTCTTTCCATGCCACCAGTCTCCCCTTACCCTTATCACATGAGTCTGTGAACTGCTTTCCCTTATGCTGCAGCTTGGGTCCTAATAAAGCATCTCACAGATGGTTGTATTTTGTCTGTTCAGGATTCTGGTCTCAGCTCGCATAGAATGGCTGAGCTAGTTACATGGGAAGCAGATAACCCCAAAGTTTGCTGGTAGCATCAAGTGACCCATGAGCTGGTAACACAGTGGGTGGCCAGCAGTCAGAGGACAGAGGAGAGCAATGGGGAGCAACAGAAAGCTGTGGAACGTGGCTGGCTCTAGTCACCAGGACAGCAGTGTGGAGGGTGGTGAAAGGAAGCACTGAGAGCCCTGGCACGCAAAGCTCAGATCTATTACCAACAAGGCAGCTGCAACTGGCCCATTTGTGATTTCTGTCAGAATTGGGCAAAAGAACTCTTGGTCACTGTTAACAGCTTTTCTATGTGGAGCGGGTTATACTTTCATGCACGCAGCACCTACAAACGTTTTTAGTTTTTTCCTACAAAAATTTTTTAAAGGTAGTATTTGAATTGCAAAGGAAGCGTTCAAAGTCGAAGGGATAGCAGGGCCCCCAATTTTCCAAGGACAAGAAGCAGGCTTGATGAAGTGGCTGATGAAGCCAAAAAGGAAAGGAAATGCAGAGGAAGAAGCTGAGAATCGCTAGATTGGCCGGGTGTCCAGGGGTAGAGCACTTGCCTAGCACTTGTGAGGTCCTGGTCCAAGCACTCCAAGAAGCAAACAACAATGACAGCAACCCCCCCACCCCCCCAAAAGGAACAAACTTGCTGAAAATGGTAGACTAGGAAACACACTTGGGCCTGGATGGCCCTGTCTGGAGAACAGTCCAGGCTGGCAGTGGCCCTGAATTCCAGTGGTGAAGGGGCCCTCCTCTTCTGAGCAGGGCTGTGCCATCCCCTGCATCCCTGGTTCATACTGAATTTGGTGAAGGTGTGCGTTAGGTGTGGCAAGCAACAGAGCAAGAGAGCAAAAGGAGCGATGCTGCTTCTTCCACAGCTAGGGCAGTGGCAGGCCTGGAGATGCTGGGCCTGCCTCCAGCCTCATGCCTTAGTGAGACCACACTCACGGAAGTTTCAGGGGGGACGGAGTATAATTTTCATGTGGAATGAGTCACTCAGAGCAGGAGGGTGCATTGTAGCAAGGTGCTGTGCTGGTGATCCCCACTCTGTGATGCAGCCCATTGTCAGTTTGCCACTGCTGTAACAAAATACCTGAGATAATCAACCCTTAGTGGAGGTTCATATTGGCTCCCAGCTGGCCATGCTGCCATTGGACCTGTGGCTGGCCACTCATCACAGCACCATTGTGTGGCAGAGGAAGCTGCTGCCTCACAGCCAGGAACCAAAGAGGCCACACACAGCATGGCCAGAAGGCCTCTCGTGGGGCTTCTCCTCCCAGCAGCACCGTAGCCGGCCAACCAAGGCCTGTGTGTGTGTGTGTGTGTGTGTGTGTGTGCGCGCGCGCGCGCGCGCGTGCACTGGGAACCGAACCCAGGGCTCTCCACCACTGAACTATGTCCCCACGCTCCCCTCTTTTTCATTTTGAGACAGAGTCTTGATAAGCTGCCCAGACAGGACTTGAACTTGTGGCCTGCCTCAACTTCCCAAACCGCTGAGATTATGGCCGTGTGCCACTGTTCCCGGCTCAGCAAATCCTTTAACACAGTGCTTTCTGGGGACACTTACAGTAGTGCTGTGTTGAGCCTTCCTGCCCTGACGCCAGATCTGCTATGTGACTTATTTGGGCTCATGGACACTTGACCACAATTCCAGCAGAGACCAGTATGTGATTTCCCGGTGGGTATCTTCCCTTGGAATACATCCTCTGGGCTGCACAGGAGCCCAGGCCATTTGGCCTGGCCCCTGAAGAAGGAAGTTGTGTGGAGAAACAGAGCTCACTGTGGACTACATCTAGATGTCTTCCTCAACCCTCATGTGGTCATATTGTAACCTTTGGAAGGTGACTGGGTTATACAGGCTTGTAGCTTACTTGCTGTTGGGAGGTGGGGCCTGGTCAGAAGGCACAGGTCACTGGGCATGGTGGCACACGCCTGTCATCCCAGCACTCGGGAGGCTGAGGCAGGAGGATCGCCTCACTTTGAGGCCAGCCTGGGCTACACAGTGAGTTCAAGGCTGGCCTAGACTACATAGTGGGATCCTGTCTCACCCCTCTCCCCCACAAAAAGAAGACACAGGTCACTGTGGGTATGACCTGGAAGGTTGTATCGCCTTTCCTGGCTCTTCCCTCTACTCTCACAGCTTCCTGTTCACCATGCTGTAAGCAGCTCTCCTCCACAGGCCCCTCTGCCACGCTGCCCTGCCTGGGAGCTGCTGATGGGCTGAGATGTGCGCCTCTCCTCCCTGAGCTGTGGGTACTGTTTCCCAGCAACACGGAAAGCAGCTAAGACAGAGGTGCTCAAAGTCCCAGCCAAACAACCCGCTGAGGGACCCAGCTGACAGTACGTGAGGTGGACGATCCCGGCCGGCTTACAGGACATGGGGAGCAGCAAGGCCACACTGACCGGAGTGACAGGGCCTGGGGGTGGCTTGTGAGTTGGGAGGAAGATGAGGCAGTCCCTGCAGCCCATGGCCCTCTGTCCGCCACGTGGGGTCCACAGTCCTGCTTCTCTCTGTCGTGCACCCTTTGCTGGTGCCCGGACTCCAGCAGCTCCTTGGGTCTCTTCCCCTTGCTCACTCTGCAGGAGGGGTGGCCGAGCCCACGTCCGCTCCATGGACTCGCAAGCCAAGCAGCAAGAGGGCAGGCTCAGCTAAGCTGTCTCCTGTTCCCTCCTGTCTTCTCTGAGAGCCCAAAGCAGGCTGGAGAGAGCCCTGCACCACACCGGCTGCTCCCTCCGCAGGGCGAGCCCTCAGAGCTCTCAGGATCACTGGGTGCCTTGTGCACAGTGGCCACGCCCCTCCTGGTCCTCTGCACACCGTGGCACTCACCTCTTGCTAACTCGAGATCTGACTTCTACTCCAAGGAGAAGGCAGAGAGCTCTCGTCCGAGTCCCCTCTGCGCCAGCTGGCTTGCCCACAGCCCTGCACGGCTCTTCCGGAACTGTTGCTTGCCCTTCATCCTGTCGTCCTCCCCTTTTTGGTGTCACCGAGTTCCCCTTTCCCATGGCATCATTCCCACCGGGAAGCGACACGACACCCTCTCCCACAACACAAGTGACAATCAGTTCATTTTCCTCTCCGGCGCTGGGTATTGAGCCTGCCCGTGCAAGCTGACTGGTCCACTCAGAGCCGCCTCCACCCACAGCGAGCACCTGCGAGCTCCCTCTTTGTGGCTTCAGCTTCTCCTCCGAACCCCTCTCCAGCAGAACTTCCGAAGGGCTGTGCATCGGTTTCCAGTCCCCACCCTTCCGTTCCGACTCACAGAACCTGCTCCTCCATCAGAGCTGTCCTTGTCAGGGTGCCCGGTGGCCCAGGGCTGCCAAATCCACAGACTCCCTCCTAGCTGCCACTTCAGGCGGTGCCTGACACCGACCCCTCCCAAACCACTGCCCCTCTGCCTCCCCTCTTGGCATCCTCAGCTCTGTACTGGGCCCTCCTCTCGCCAGTCTCTCTCCTGTGATGCAGGTGTGCCCAGGGCTCCATTTCTCTTTTTTCTCTATCCACCTTTTCTCCCACAGTGATCTCACACAATTTTGTGACTATCGCCATGGTTTGAATGGTTGTGCACCTCCGAGTGTGGTGGGGCGTGGCGCATGCCTGTGTTCCCAGCACTCAGGAGGCTGAGGCAGGAGGATTGCTGCAAGTTCAAGGCTAGGCTGGGATACATAGTGAGTTCAAGAACAGCCTGAACTACACAGATTCTATCTCAAAAAAAAACCCCCCAAAACCCCACCACATCATGGGACTTAATTCCAAGGCCAAAAAGAATCCCCAGGCAAGAGTATCAAGAGGTTGGGTCTTTAGGAGGTCTACACTCAAGAAAGGAGTAGAAACTTTATAAAAGGGCTTCAGGAGCTGGGCACTGTGGTGCACCCCTGTAATCCCCGCTCCTAGGAGGGTGAGGCAGGAGGATCCAGAGTTTCAGGCCAGGGATTTAGCTCAGTTTTTCCGCCACCTGCCTTACAAGCACAAGGACCTGAGTTCGATCCCCTCAGACAAACAAACAAACAAAAAAACAAGATCCGATCTCCAAGAAGAAAAGAAAAAGAAAAAAGTGGTCTGAGGGAGTGAGCTTGGCATTTTCTGCTTTCTTCCAGGCAAGGACAAAGCAGGAAGATGGCATCTTTGAAAAGAGTGCCTTCTTCACCAGACACTGAATCCACAACTCAATTTAGATTTTCCAGCCTCCAGAACTGTAAGAAATACACTCCTTCCCTCCCTCCCTTTCCTTCCATCCTTCCAGTGCTGAGGATGGAGTCTGGATCTCACGTGTACAAGCCAGGTGTTCTCACTGAGTTCATCTTAGCCAAGTACGTATCTATCACTTGCATATCATTCAGTCTACGGTTTGCTGTTATAGCAGCAGGCTAAGGGCTTTAGGTACAACCAACATGCTGACGACACCAAATCCAACCCCAGATGGACAGCTCTGCCTTTTACCCTGCATCCATAGACCCAGCAGGCTTGTCACCTGCACTCAGGGTGAGCAACAGATACAGTTTTCTTTCTTTCTTTTTTTGGTACCGGGTCCTTGCACTTGCAAGGCAGGCAGCGGAACCACTGAGCTAAATCCCAGGCCCCAGATGGTTTTATTTTGCTAAGCCACTGAGAATTTAGGTTTGCTTGTTTCTGCAACACAACCAGACCCAGCCAACACACATACCACTGCCACCATCGGTGTCCAGACGCCATCGCCTCTAGCCAGGCACCTCTTCCACTGCCTTAGAGAGCCTTCTTCTGCTCGGGTCTCCTACAAGCCTGTGTTCCCAGCAGCCAGTGCATCGCCCCTCTCTGCCCGCATGTTTGAACTCAGCTTGCTCCCTTTCTCTACTGTTAATTCACAAGCTAATTCCTTCATGAGGGAGGACTATTTGACCAGCCCTTCGCTGGAACCCTCTGTTCCAGTGCCCCCCATGGCAGGATCTCCCTGTGCCATTCAGGCTGGTCTTGAACTCACTATGTAGCTCAGGCTGACCTCGAACTTGTGGTGATCCTCCTGCCTCAGCCTTCCAGAGTGCTAGGATGTGCCACCACGCTTGGCTCTGGGGTTCCCTCTTAAGCAGGCCAGGTGGACATGAATCCTGTTTTTAGTCAACCTCCGGGGAACCTAGCCTTAGACCAGGGCCTCCACTGCCGGGGTGGGGGTTAGGGGGGTCCACCCGCTCCACCCTACCAAGCCCTTCCTCCAATCCCCTTGCAGGAAAAGTGTTCTCAGCTGTAAGGCCCAGGCTGATCCCAGGCGCCGGTCTGCCGGCAGCCTCTGTCAGGGATCTGGGGACCCGGCCGGGAAGTGGACCTCTTGCCTCGCTTTGAGCACCTTTCGCAGACATCCTCGGAGCCGTTCTCCGACACGAACCCTGCGGGCCCTGGGGTCCCCAGATCGGCGGGGCTGACTCTGGGCCGGGCTGCGGGCCACGCGGCCTTTTCTCTGCCAGACTCTCGGCCCCACTCGGAACAAGTCTCGGTTTCTCCAGGTCCTCCGGAGCAGGTGCCGAGACCCGGACGGCACGCCCGGGGTGAAGATCACGGAGCCCGGGAGTCCGGGGTCGCCCAGGACAGGCACTAGTAGCCGACCCTGGCGGGCTAGGGGAGGTCGTGGGGGGTCGCGAGGCGGGGGAGCGAGCCAGCCGAGGTCCAAAAGCTCCCGCCACTGCCGCGTGCACAAAGCTTCCCGCGAAACTGACGTCCGCAGGCAGCCGCACAAGCACCGCCCCCGGCCCGCCCCTCCCCCGCGCTCGCTTTTCCTCCAGCGCGCCTGCGCATCCGTTCTCCTCCCATTGGCCTTTGCGCGGCGGCGCTCTCCGGCCGGCGCAGGGCGCACCCCGCGATTGGCCGGGCGGCGGCCGCCGGGGGTG
>NW_004624760.1:494691-674688 GCF_000247695.1 Heterocephalus glaber
CCGAGCCGGCGCCTGGCCGGGCGGAGCTCTCGGGGCCGGACGTGGGGCAGCGCAGCTCCCTCGCCGGCCCCCGCCCCCCGAACCTCGCACGTGCGGCGCCGCGGCGCCCGTGGGCCTGGAGTCCCGGCCAGTCCGAGCCAGGACCTGCCCGGCCGCTCCCCTTGGCCGCATCTCCGAAGGGAGGGAGGAGCGAGGCTGGTGAAGCCCGCTGAAGGGAAGCGGGCCCAGACCCTAGGAGAGAGGAATAAGTGGGGCGGAGGGGACTGCTGAGGCCGTTGTTTTATTACTAGGGAACGGGGTCTGGGCGGCTCAGAGACCCCTGCCAGCCCACGAATCCATGCACGAATGCTAGCCCTTCAAGCTCTTCTTGGGAACGTTTCAGGCAGAAAACTGAGACGGTAATCCAGAGAGCACGTGTACTGCTGCTAAAGCATAAGGTGCCAACTTATCCTTCAACTCCACTGAAACCCTCCCTGTGGGCACTGGTGCAGAAAACTTCGGTGCAACCTGTTAGAGTTGGTCGTGTGTGGATAAGTGTTGGAGCCCTGCAGCCACTTCACTGTGCAGATCAAGATGAGCCATGACTGGCTTTGAACACGTCTGCTCCGGGCCTAATGGGGTGGAGCAAGGCCCTCACCTGCTGATCTGGAAAAGATGCAGCTGGTCCTGCTGGAGCTGTAATTGTCATCGTCTTCACACCTATCCCATGTGTAATGGTTTGATGTGTGTTATTTTCAGACCAAGTACACGCTGATAGACGAGCAGGACATCCCGCTGGTGGAGAGCTACTCCTTCGAGGTGAGGGCAGCCTCTGCATCCGTGCTGCTCTGGTTGGGTGCTGGGAGTGCTCAGGGGGAGTGAGTTTCCTGACCGGCAATCTCGAGATGGGATGACAGGTGCCAGCCGGCCGCAGCCAAAGCCCAGGCTCCACCCAAGCCCCCCCCCCCCATATGACACTGGTCTTTCTCACTTTTTGTCTGTTGCTAGCTCTTGAGAATACTACCTTATGTATTACCTTTTGTCGTGCTTTTGATTGGATGTCTGTTAAAATGGTGTGTTTACCTGCTTCTGTTGTTCTCATCTTCTTTGCTGTGAGGCCATATGTAGCCCCTTCCTAGGGGTCTTGTTGAGGAGCCCCTGCTCTGCTGCAGGCGGCCGTGGCTCCTTCTCTGTGGTCCTACCCCACTCTTTCATCTCAGTGCCACACACTTCTGTAGCCACTGCTTGTCTGTGAGTCTTTCGCCCTTGCTGGATTGTGGGCGTTTATAAGGATGGGAAAATGCTGTCCATAGGTTTGGCTTTATTTTTTTATTTATTATGTATTTTTTTGAGACAAAGTCTTACTACATTGTCCAGGCTAGCCTCGAACTCTCAATCCTCCTGCCTTATCCTCTCTGAGTGTTGGAATTACAGGCGTGCAACACCACTCCCTGCTTGTTCACAGTATTTTGCAAGGAGTTGTTCTTGAAGTTTTCTTGCTAGAGTGGAGGACAGAGTTGGGACATGGCTGGTGTTTGGTGCCCTGTGTCAGTGGGACCCTCTAGAGACTCCTAGTATCTCTAGACTGGCATTTGTCCCTGTGGCTGTGCTATTTTTCTTTCTTTTTCTTTTCTTTCTTTTATTTTCCCAGTTACTCAGGATTGAACCCAGCATCTTCACGCTGAGCTACATCCTCAGTTGCTTTCTTATTTTTTTTTCTTAGATTCTTTTATTGGTACACTTTAGGTATACAGTATGTTTACATTTATCATTGGATGCTTATACCTGTACATGATGTATCTTGGTTCTTATTTTTTCCCCATTTCCTGTCCTCCCTTCACCTCTTCCTTCCACCCTTCCCCATTTACAAAGACTTTGTTTCCACTTTTTCCTTTTCTCATAATTTTTCCTTTCCCTTCTTTCCTTTCCCCTACCCCTCCCACTTCCCCTACCCCTTTGGACCTTTTCTTCCTATTTCACATTATCAATTTTAATCATTATTTACACTTTCAGTTTCTCACACCAGAGAAACTTTGGTATTTACACGTGTGTCCTACTTATTTCACTTAAGAGTATGTCCTTAATATGCATCCGTTTAGCTATAAATGTCTCTAGTTTCTCTGCTTTCTTTCTTTTTTTATGGTACCAGGGATCGAACTGAGGACCTTGTGCTTGCGAGGCAGGTGGCGGAACCACTGAGCTAAATCCCTGGCTCTGCTTTCTTATTTTTTGAGACAGGGTCTTACTAAGTTAACCACGTTGCTCAAACTTGCCATCCTTCTGCCTCAGCTTCCCAGAGTGCTGGGTCACAGGTGTGCACCACTGCACCCAGCTTTGCTTGATTTTCCTAAGTGGGATTTGAAACATTGCTGAGAATTGGAGGCTTTTAACAGACCTTTCTTTGTTTCTTTCAGGCTCGAATGGAAGTAGATGCAGACGGAAATGGTGCTAAGATATTTGCATATGCCTTCGACAAAAACCGAGGCAGGGGATCGGGCAGGCTCCTCCATGAGCTGCTGTGGTGGGTATTTTCTGGCTGCCTTGTCTCTACCAGGTGCTGTTGGGCTCTGGTGGGCACAGGCTGCTGGAGGCAGCAAAGCCCCCATCAGGTGGAGCTGAACTAACGTGACCTGGATTTGAGAGTTACTTGTGTACTTTGCCACTAATGAAAGGAAAGATGAATTTGCATGTAGTGGCACCAAATGGGCTTTTTCCTGGGGTGGGTCTTCTGTCTTTTTTTTTGGTAACAGGGATTGAACTGGGGACCTTGAGCTTGCAAGGCAGGCACAGCGCCACTGAGGTAAATTGGAGTGGGTCTTCTGGAGAAGGAGGGTTCTTTATTCACTGGGCTTGCACTGAGCTTGGCAGTGGGACATGGGCCCCTGCTTCTTGGTATACACAGTGGGGCTCAACTATGGAGACCATTCACCTGCAGAGTTTGACTCCAGGCTGCCTGTGTAGGTGGGTTTTGGGTTCCATCTTAGCTGTCTGTGTCCAGGCCTTAAATCTAAGGCAGAATCATCCATGTGGTCCCCATTCTATCTGGGCAAGGACTTGGGTTCCTCTTGGGCATTATTCACAAGTGTCCCCATCAGTAGGATGGGACAGTTCAGACCCCGTGGGTGGTGTTTCTTGTTGGACCTGTGGACCAGACCTGTGTGCTTAAGCAGAAATATCTGCAAGGCATGGAGGCAGCACTCAAGGGAGTTGTCTTTTCCTAGGGAGCGTCACAGGGGCGGCGTGGCTCCTGGCTTTCAGGTGGTGCATCTCAATGCTGTGACTGTGGACAATCGCCTGGACAACCTGCAGCTGGTGCCATGGGGCTGGCGACCCAAAGCTGAGGAGATCTCCAGCAAACAGAGGTGGGTTTTCCCAGCCATGCCTCCTGCTGTACTCCAATGTCTCTGTGTGCCTTGGGACCTCCATGGTTTCCTGAGCAAGGGAGGAATTTTGATGGTTCTCTTTTTGGGCCCATCAGTGCTAATTGCCTCTAGGAACCCTGTAGCTGATGGCATGGGTGGGGGCCACGCCCTTGCAGCTTCCTCCTGTGCATACACCTGGTCTCCTTGTCGCCGACTTTGAGAAAGTCTTCCTGAGTAGTTGAAGGAAGCAAGGGTCCTATGGCCCCATGGATTGGTCTTTTGGCCTCTGCCCAGCTCTCTATAGTCCTGAGAACTGCGTTCTGTGCGACCTTCTCATTTGGCATTCCAGTTCCTGCTGGCCAGGACCAGCCCAGCTGCGAGACTCACAGCCCTTGGGAAGAACCAGGGGGCAGCAGGAGCCGGCTTGGAGCGAACTGGGCCCGGGGTGCCCAGTCCCATGTGTGTCATTGCTGGCTCAATGCAGCCTTTCTTTTGCTTGTTTGTTTGTTGGGTACCAGGGATCAAACTCGGGTCCTTGCACTTGCGCAACAGGCGGTGAAACCGGTGAGCTAAATGCCCGGCCCGTTTGCAGCCTTTCTTGATGTCAGTGCTGACTGCCACAGCAGACAGGCGGAGACGTGTGGTTAGGGTTCAGGGTTTGGGACGGTGTGTGGGACCTTTACAGGCTTTGCCTCTGGCTTATGCCAGTGGCCTGCATTGCTGAGGTAGAAGTGGCGGTGTGAGGGACGCTCCCTGGGCCATTGCTCTAGCCATGCAGATTACATGCTTTGTTTTTTGGTACCAGGGATCGAACTCGGGTCCTTGCGCTTGTGGACTACATGCTTTTCATGTCCTGTGTAGACCTCACAGAGTAAAGGCAGAGCCTGTGAGTGCCTTGGCTGCTGGTTTTGTTCCTGCCCTCATATCAGTGTTTTGGCACTTAATTTCCTCTCAACCCCACCCACACCAGGGATTGAACCCAGGGCCTTCATGCTGAGCTGTATCTCTAGCCATTTAAAAAATTTTCTTGGTTTGGGGGGTTTTTTTGGGCGGCGGGGGGATAGGGTCTGGCTATGTAGTTCAGACTGGCCTAGAACTCACTGTGTAGCCCAGGCTGGCCTCGAACTCACAGTGATCCTCCTGCCTCAGCCTCCCGAGTGCTGGGATGACAGGTGTGCACCACCGTGCCTAGTTTAAACCTTTTGAGACAGGATCTCTCACTGAGCTGCCCAGTCTGCCTTGGACTTGTGACCGTCCTGCCTCAGCCCCTCTGAGTACAGGGTTACAGTCGTGTGCCTCTATGTCTGGTGAAAGTTGAGTAGGCTATTTATCTGCTGGGGATTATGTTAGTTTGGACCTTGGGTTCAAGTGAAAGAAGCTGAGCTGAACTTGCCTAAAGCAGAGTGGGCACTTACTGGCCCTGGCTGGAAAGCAGAGCCAGGACAGTGCCCCACCTCCAGTTGTACTGTACCTGGGACTCTTTAGCATCGGAGTGGACACCAGCAACAGAAGACACCCTGGCCACCTTCCCTGGCTGTGTGCAGGACCCCTCCCATGTCACCACCGTGGGCATGTCTGCTGTGACTTGGCCGTCCTGAGGCTGAGTGTTGCCTCTACTCCTCTGAACACCCCCGAAAGTCACACAGTAATGGCAGTTGTGAACCCGTTTGGAAAAGGGGCAGTTCTAAGCCAGGGGCAGTGGGCTGGAGCAGGTCCACTGCCTAGGGCCCTGCTGTGGCCACTTGGGGGTGAGTCCTGACAAGGCTGTGCCTCAGAGGCAGCTCCTGCTGGTGGACGTGGCCTAGGTGGCCCACGGCCCATCTAGAATGCAGGAGTGTGTAGTCAGCTTCTGGGTCCAGCCCACGGCCAGGAACAGCAAAGACTGCCTGAGGAGTAAAGTCCCAGCTGGCCTGGGCTTGTGTCCTCTGTGTGGGCTGGGACAAAGATGCTGGCTTCCCCCAGGCTCTGCCTTTCTGCTCTGCTCTCCTCTCACTGATCAGTGGTCATCATGGGGTAATAAGTTCAGCCCCTGCACGAGTGTGCCCCACTCTGAACCTCCAGAGGATGCTCCTGAGCATTTGCTGTCTTGCAGGCCCTCCTGGAAGCACTCAGGAAGCAGCCCGAGTCTTCCACACACCAGACCTTCTAGCCAGCGGCATGGAGGGCAGGCTGGCTAGGGGGTGGCTTATCAGCTTCTTGGCTTCCAGGGCATAGGCTGTGCCCCCCTGAAGTCCAGGCAGGGCTTGGGCGCCTTATGCTCTTGCTGGGGGCTTAACATTGCAGCATGTGCTGTTCGCACCTCAGTTCTTTAATTCTTGGTGGTGTCTGGTGCACCTAAGCAGTAGGAGTTTCAGAAGGTCATGGGGCAGCTCCCAGTGTCAGAGAGGAAGTGGCTGTGAGGCCACAGGGGCCTGCACGGGTCAGGGCAGGAAGGGCTGACATCCATGTTTGTGCCTGCTCTGTGCCTTTGGTCAGTTACTGGGCAGAGAGGCAGTGGGAGGACAGTGCCGAGCCAGAGTCAAGTTGGTGGGATGCAGATGGGCTGGGGGTGTCCTGGCGCCACCCTGCCCCATGTGCTGCCTGGCCTGGCAGGCACACAGTGAGCTTCTGCTTTCTTTTAGGGAGCAGAGCTTATATTGGCTTGCAATCCAGCAGCTTCCCACAGACCCCATAGAAGAGCAGTTCCCTGTCCTGAATGTGACCCGGTACTACAATGCCAACGGGGACGTGGTGGAAGAGGAGGAGAATTCCTGCACCTACTACGAATGCCACTACCCGCCCTGCACAGCCATCGAGAAGCAGGTGCCGCAGCGGCTTGGCTGCCCACCACTCCCACCCTGCCACCTGCCTGCCTGTGGTCTGGGGTCCACCCCAGTAGACCCTGGGTGCCTCTTGCTCTCCCACCAGGGTGGCTGTCCCTTTGGTGCTGTGCCCACCCAGGTGGGCATTCCTGTCCCCATGCATGGATCTTTTTGTGTTTGCTTGTGGTGCTGGGGATTGAACCCAGGCCTGCCATGCTGGACAAGCGCTCTGCCACTGAGTTGCACCCCAGCCAGGGCATGGGTTCTGCTAGGCCCTTCCAGGTTCCACGATGTGGCTCCCCCCAACACGCACATGACAGTGAAGCCATGATGGTCTGTGTTTCAGCTCCGGGAGTTCAACATCTGCGGACGTTGCCAGGTAGCCCGGTACTGCGGCTCCCAGTGCCAGCAGAAGGACTGGCCTGCCCACAAGAAGCACTGCCGGGAGAGGAAGCGTCCCTTCCAGCATGAGCTCGAGCCGGAGCGATGACGGGCCGCGGAGCTGTCATGGCAGTGGGGCTTGTGGCCTCCAGCTCTTCGTGGGTACAGCGGAGACTGGCGGTTGGACCTAGAGGTGCTGAGGAAGCCAGTGTCGGCCCAGTCACCGTGAAACTCCCTGCAGCACACATTTGTGGGGACAGCGCCCTCCAGTGTTAGTCTCCAGCAGAGACAAGGGGGAGGTTCCCCAGGACGTTTCTCATTATTTATATGTTAATATGTTTGTAAACTCATGTACAGTTTTTTTGGGGGGAGACAAGGGGATGGTTAGAAACTGCAAATAGACTCACTTGGTGAAACCCTAAAATGGCAAACAGTTGGCTATGTGTCTAGAAACCATCATGTAGCCGAGCTTCTGTCCTTGGCAGTGGGGCCCCGTGGTGTGGCCTGCACAGGTTGAGTTTGAAAGGGCAGAGTAAAGGGGTGGAACCATCTCTGTCTTGGCTGTTCTCTCCCTGTGCAGTTTAGGTTCAGTGTGGACTCAGCCATGTGGCGTGGATTGGGAGAACCGGCCCCGTTCCATGTGGCCTCTGAGGAGCAGTGTGCCAGGCCCTTCTCGGGAGCTTGGCCGGCAGTTCTGTTGGCAGGGGCCGTGGGTGCCCCGTGTGTCTGCTGGCGTTGTGTGGCCCGGGGTGCCCTGGGCCCTCACTGTGTTAGTTTTCTCTTGTTGCTCAGACAAAATACCTGACACCAAAGTTAAAGGGCAAAAGGTTTATTTAACTTGGTTTGTAAAGGTTTCAGTCCGTAATCAAACTGGCTCCAAGACAGGGTGGCAGAGGGGCAACAGTTCATCTTAGGCAGACTGTATAGCAAAGCAACAAGAGAGCTTAACAGCTTCTTCCTGCCCCTTTTATCTTACTCAGAGTACTAGGGCGGGTAGCATTCACCCTTAATCCTAGTGCCCTCAGGCCTAGCATTATTGCGCGATGAGTCAATCCCATATTAGATTCAGCCACCTCTGAAAAAGCCCCACCTACAACTGCATAAGGCTTTTGGGGGACATCTAGACACAGCCATAGCACTTGCGCTAGTAGAGCCTCACCTTGGTTTATGCACGGTGCCACCAGGATCACAGCAGTGAGCTGTCCAGGAGAGTCCAGCAGGCCTGGGAGGTCCTGGAGTCCATGCCGGTCCCGTCCTTCCCTTTGGGGAGCAGCATCTGAGGGCTGCTCAGCATCTGCACACAGCAACTGCAGGAAAACAAACCTTGGTTTGTAGCTGTGACCTTCCCTGTCCTGAGCTCTCAGCTGTCCAACCTGGCCCTATGTTGGTCTGTGTCTTAAGACACTTTCCCGTCACTGGGTTGGAATATCTGATGCCTGCGATTTAAAGGAGGAAAGGTTTATTCGAGTTCGGGGTGTCAGAGGTGTCAGCCCACGTGTGGCTAGCTCCAAGGCAGAAACTGGTGGAGGGGCTGGCAAAGGAAAGCTGCTCAGCTCAAGGCAGCCAGGAAGCAGAGGCTCTGGGATAAGAATGCACCCTTCCAGGTCAGGCCGCCCATGACCCGCCCCTCCAGCCAGACCCTGTCTCCTAAGCACATGGAGCCATGAACTGTGAGTACTTTGCCCATGATTCAGTCACCTTCCCAAAGCCCCGTTGGAACACAGAAGATGGGCGTATTTTACATAATCAGTAGCAGACTGCAGGCCCCTATTATCGTCCCTCTTGTGGAACTGGGAATTGAACCCAGGCCCTTTGACTAAGCTATATCCCCAGTTCTTTTTCTCTTTAATTTTGAGGGAGTTTTGCTAAGTCAAACGAGATTCTCCTCCCTCTGCTTCCTAGAGTGCTGGGATTACAGTTCTAGGCCACTATGGCTGGCTGCCTATCCCAATGACTGAACCTTTTTAAAGTTTTCAGTGAAAAACTGCCCGCTGTGGCACACATGCTATAGGTTCGCCACCACTGCCCTGTCCCCTCTTACAGCACTTCTCCCAAATTCTAGGATGCTCTGTGTTCTCCTTGCTGTCTCTGGTTGTGTGGCCCTTTGGTGGATTTTGGTCTGTGAGCAAGGCCCTAGAGAAGCTGACAAATCCTGATGGCAGCACAGCAGCATGATCACCGCTGGGTGCTTTCTGGAGCCTGGGGGCCGCCTCATGCCCTTGGACCTTTTTACCAAGAGGCCTCACCAAGGTTCCTGAAGGTCAGGGTTTTGCTGGGTGGACGGGATCCTCATCAGACCACAGGTTGAACAGCATTGGGAAGGGGAGGTGTGTGTGACCCCAGCACAGAAGGGTGAGGTAGGCCAAAAGGACTTTGTAACTCAGGCTTCCAGTATGTACAGGGTCAGACATCTGCTAGTCCCTAGGTGCCTCCCACTGTCTCTCTGATGTCAGCAATCTGCACGACCTGCTAAGCTTAAGCCTGAATAATCATTCCATTTTAACTGGACCTCCGTACACACACTGTGAACAAAGGTCACATTCTGAGATCCTGGGGGTTGACTTCAACGTATCTACTTTAGGAGGATGCAGTTCAACGTTCATTGTCTCAAAACTGCCTTCCTCAAGGGTATTCCGTAGAACCTGGGAATTTTTTTTTTTTTTTTGAGACAAGGTCTCACTATAGTGCTGGGTGGCCTTGAACTCAAAGCGATCCTCCTGCCTCAGCCTCCCGAGTGGCGGGATTACGGGCGTGCGCCACCCTGCCCAGCTAGTCCGGGAACTTCCTCCAAGGGCTTTAGCATCTGCACAGAGTCCCACAGGGGATCGTGTGGCCTTCCTGCCTCAGCGGCCCCGCCTGGTGAGCGCCCCACGTGCTCTTCGCCTCCGCCCGCAGGGACTCCTGGTCCGCCCGCTGGCAGGGGGCGCACTAGCTCCGCCTCGCTCGGCCGAAGCCCCGCCCGGCGCCCCGGAAGGAGTCGGGAGAGGCGTCGGGCTTCCGAACGGGCTTGATGGCGGGTAGTCGGCTGCGGCAGCTGCAGGCCGTGGACACAGAGTTCACCGCGGACGCCGTGGAGTGGTGCCCTCTGGAGGGCTGCCGGCGCCTGCTGGCCTGCGGCACCTACCAGCTGCGCGGCCCCGAGAGCGCGCCCGTCGGCCCCGGGGGCGAGGTGCGGAGGGGAGCGGGGACCTGGGAGGGGCGAGGGGAGCACCGGGAACAGCAGCCCCCCAGCTGTGCGGGGCGCTCTTGGCCTGTTTAGAAACTTCGCAGGCTGGGTCCAGAGTTCGCGGACTCACTGGTACGAGCCCGAAGAGAGGGCTCGCCCCGCTCAAGGGAGCAGTTTTGCCTCTGGACCGAGCTGGTGTCGGCCACGCCTTTTGTTCCTCGGATCGATGTCCCATTCCTTGGGTTCTCAGCATCTGTTAAGGTAATCAGAGAAGGTGTATGTTTCGTAGGGTGGACTAGACGTGGACGGGGTCGTTGAGCAGCCACAAGTCCGTCTGGGCCGCGTTTACCTGTACAGTATCAGTGAGGACGACTCTGCTTATTCTCTGGTCGAGGTCCAAAGGAAAGATACGTCTGCAGTGCTGGACATGAAATGGTACCACTTTGGTGACCACCCCGCCCGGCCCGCCATTTGTACTGAGCATCTGTTCGCCTGATCGGACCTGGAGTCCGAGGGCCGTCAGCAGGATGTGAAACACCGGGACTGTGGGTCGCTTCTTTGCTGTCCCACCTGGCCCTCGGCAGGTGGTAGGGTTGATGCTTCCCTGAGGCTCGTTGCCCTTGCTGCTTCCTAGGCCCAGAGTGAGGTTCAGTCTGGGAGGCAGTCGGAGTTATGCTTTTGTGAACCGGGGAACCTTTGGGTTGGCTGTAGGGTTGTGGGCTCTGACTTGGTTTGGGAGCTGAAACTAAGTGATAAAGCCCGAGATGGTAAGGCTCCTTGTGCTACTGTACGCCCTGTGTTCTGACGGTGCACTCTCTCCCCAGGTGCCATGTCCCGGTGGCCGGCTGTGGCGTCTTGGGTGTGGCGGATGCCAGTGGATCTGTAGAGTTGCTCCGCCTGGTGGGGTCTGAGGTGGGTGCTTGGTTCTGTGGACGGAGAGGGCTGGGGAGGGGCTGTGCTGGGATAAACCTCTTCCTATGCCCTTTGACCCAGGGATTCCCCTGCCAGGGATCTTCCCAAAAGAATTAAAAGAATCATACCACAGCGATATGTGTGCACCCATGTTTATAGCGGCACAGTTTGTAATAGCTAAAGCTTGGCAACAGCCCAAGTGCCCATCAACTGGAGACTGGATAAAGAAGATGGGCTTTTTTTTTTTTATAAAATGGAGTACTACTCAGCCATAAAGAACAGAAACTGGAGTCATTTATAGCTACATGGATGCATATTGAGGCCATACTCTTAAGGGAAATAAATAGGACACATATGTGTAAGTACTGAATAGTTTCTCTAGTGTGAGAAACTGAGAGTGTAAATAAGAATTAAAATGATTAAAACAAATAATTGATAATTTGAAATAGGAAAAGGTCCAAAGGTGTAGGGGTGGTGGGAGGGGAAGGGGAAAGGAAAGAAGGGAAAGGAAAAATTATGAGAAAAGAAAAAAAATGGAAACAAAGTCTGTGTAAATAGGGAAGGGTGGAGGGGGTGAAGGGCGCACAGGGAATGGGGAAAAAATAACCAAGATACATCACGTGCAGGTACAAGCACCCAGTGATAAATGTAAACGTACTTTATACCTAAAATGGACCAATAGAAGAATTTAAGGAAAAAACAAAACAAAACAAAAAACCTCTTTCTGAAGCAGTCTGTTTGGTGCTGGACTTTGTCCTGAACATTCTGAGAAAGCGCAGGGTCTGTTTTAAATCCTACTGGGTTCTAGTGAGAGGAGGTCCCCAGAAGAAGGACTACAAGGACAAGCTGTTTGCTTCGTGGGCCTGAGGTTCTGCAGTGGGCCAAGCATGCATGGGGTCAGTGCTGGGGCTGAGAATGGCAGCGGTGATCCTGTGTGAAATGGTTTTCTCCGAGAGCAAGCGGTTCCTGTGTGGTTGGTTTCCAAGTGTTCTGCAGAGATCTGATCCTGTGCTGTGCTTTGGCAGAATGAATCCGTCCATTTCAAGAGGGTGGAGGGACACTGCCTGCCCTTGGCCACATGCTGACGTGGAGTCAGGGACACTAGTGGGTGCTGCTGTGAAGCCGGGCGCAGGCCCCTGAGCTGTGGTGGTGAGGGCCTGTATGGGAGGGGCCTGCAGCAGTCACCTGTCCTAGGGATGAGGGAAGGAAATGCCCAAGACCAGGTTTCAGGTGAACCGTGTCCATCTAGGACAGGGCTTTGATACCCTCTGAGCGGCTGGATGTCCATGGCCTTAGCGCTGTTCGGGTGTTTAGGTCCTGGACAAGAAGTGGCATTTGAATGGCTGTGGTGGCTCCTTGTCCTCATCTCTGGGGACCGGCTGGGCCAGGTCCCCTGGAGGTCTAGGCGGTGCCGAGCTCACAGGTAGTGAAGCAAGAGACCTTCGTGTCCCAGGGTCATGTGTGTGGGGAAGTCCTGGAGGTGAGTGCCAGGGTCCTCAACCCTGCCCAGTGCCTGGTGCATGGCAGGGTGGCCGTGGCCGGTGCCTGTGTCCACCTGGGGAGTGCGCAGGGCAGCGAGGCTGGACTGTGCAGGGCTCCTTCCTTTCTCTCCAGTAGAAGAGCAGGCCCCTCCTGGAGCCTTGGTGCAGCCTCTCACTGGGGGAGGAGCGTCTGGCCTTGTCACTGGATTGGTCCACAGGGAAGCATGCAAGGTAAGGCCCAGGCTTGGTCAGGGGCCCTCAGTCTTTCCTCTGACGGTTGATTCCGGTCTTCACACCAGTCATGATCTAAAAAACAGAAAAGTCCGAGCACGCTAGATGCGTGGTGTTAAAGTCATCGGGGAAGCTGACAGTGTAGTTCTGGCCTTTGCCATGTGCCCTAGCGAGCCGCCTCAGAGATCTATCCCCGGGAACCCCCCCAGGACATGTTGGGATGTGCCAAGAGGGTGATGTGTAGAGTGTGGTGGGGTTCTCCTTCATCTGCCTGTGTCTAGGCCCAGTGACCAGCCCTTGAAGATTGTCAGCAGTGACTCCAAGGGGCAGCTGCACCTCCTCATGCTGGACAAAGCAGGGCCCATGCTGCAGCCAGTGGCCTCATGGCAGGCCCATCACTTTGAGGCTTGGATCGCTGCTTTCAACTACTGGCAGACAGAAGTCGTGTATTCAGGTCAGTATTCCCCAGCTGGATGTCGTCATGGTTGGTGAGATGGAGGACTTGGGCAAGAGAGGCAGGCGGTGAAGCTCTGGCAAAGCAGAGTATCACCAACCTACGTAGAGACTGTGTTTTTTTTTTTTTTTTTTGTATTGGGGATCGAACTTGGGACCTTGTGCTTGGGAGGCAGGTGACAGAACCACTGAGCTAAATCCCCAGGCCAAGACTGTGTCTTCTGAGACAGCAGCTGTGGCCAACAGGACTTTGCTGTCCCACAGAAAGCCATACCTCCTGTGCCTGTGGGCCAGGTGACCCTCCCCTCCCCTCAGCCTGAGTCCTGTTCTCAGTCCAGTTTCCACTGATGCGGAATGAGAAATTAGCAGCTGGGCAGCTTTGGGGAGCTCTTCTTGTGCAGGCAGAGGTGGAGGTGCTGGTCTTTGAGAGAAGATAGCAGAGGAGCCACCAGATTTGAAAAGAGCCAAGGAGGGCCTGGGATTTAGCTCAGCAGTGCTGTGCCTGCTTCGAAAGCACAAGGTCCTGAGTTCAATCCCCAGTGCTGCAAAAAAAGAAAAGAGCCAAGGAAAAGAACTAACCCTCATTCCTCTTCTTTAGGGGGTATTGGAGATGGAACCCAGGGACACTCTATCACTGAGCTACATCCCCGCCCTTTTTATTTTCTGGAAGGGTCTCGCTGGGTTGAGCAGGCTGGCCTTGAACTGGTGAACTTCTTGCCTCTGGCTCCTAAGCAGCTACTACGATGCTAGGTGTGTGACAGTGCACCTGGCCAATCTGACCCCTTTTATGAACTCCACTGGCATAGTGCTGGGGCCCAGAGCCTCCAGGGAGGTGCTGTGGAAGCGTTCTGTTCAGCTGCCCAAGATCTGCAGGTTTCCTCCCCCCCTGCAGCTCTTCTGCCCGGTCCCCCATGCTGAGGTCTTTGCTGGTGGCCATGACTCCCGGCTGCCTTTATCTCAGGCAGCTGCTTGGGCCAGTCGGGCTCATCATGACCCACGTCTCCTGCTTGCCTTCTTCCAACATTGCTGCCTGTCTCTGCACAGAGGTGTTCCGTGCCCGCTGGCTTCTTCCTTGCTGATTGCCCACCCTCCTTGGGGTGTTTCTGTGGTCTTCAGCTGAGCTCTGCTGCATGTTGCTTCTATGGCAGACTCCTTCCCAAGCAGCCCTGTGGTTGAATGCGGTCTGCTTGCTAGGGTCAGAAGCCTGGGAACCATTGTCGCCTCCTGTGTCCCTCACCTTCCCATGAGTCCCCATTTTAGAGACTTTTCTTTTTGGTACAGGAATGGAACCCAGGGCACCATGCATATTGGACATGCTCAGCCCTGTCTTAGCCTATTTTATTATTTTATTTCATTGTTCCAGGGATCTAACTTGGTCCTTGCGCTTGTGCAGCAGGTGGCGAAACCACTGAGCTAAACCCCCAGCCCACCTGTTTTATTTTTTAAGCATCTCCCAGAATTGTCCACCTCTTGTTCTCTTCCACGCAGCCTCCTGTCCCCAAAGTCATCTGTCCCAGTGGTGACAGCCCGCAGCTGGGAGATAGCTTGCTTCCATTCCTGACCCTTCCCGGCCCAGTTGCCACTCAGTACCAGTGCAACGATTGTAAAACATGCAAACCCCATCACTTCTCCACTTTTAGGACTCTTTGCAGCTCCCAGTTTGTTTAGGGTAAAATGCAGAATTCAGAGCAGGGTTGTGGTAATCTAGAGGCAGTAATCTAGTAATTCAGGACAAGTTAATCCACTTGACAGGTGACCTACTGAGTGTGGACGATGCGTTGAGCGCTGCTCTTGGTGATGGGGTTATGTTAATGTACAGAGCACATTGAAGTCTTCCCTTTCACCGAGCCTGATGAAGGGGGCAGGGGGCCAAGGGTGGAAATGGACATGAACCAAACTTCAGTGATAAGTAAGGAAGATGCACGGTGTCAAAGGAGTAGTGCATTGGAAAGGAAAGAGAGAGGTTCTGGGGCAGGTCCAGGTAGCCCCGGGCGGTCGCTGTACGGCAGGGGCAAGGTTGGCGGGGGAGAACGGGTGGCCTGTGCTGAGCAGGAGCGTAGAAGAGGAGGAAGTCAGGCCCCAGGGCTTTGCAGGCTGCAGGTGGGCTGGTGGCTTCTACTGAGGAGGTGGGAGGTAGATGGTGGGTGGTGGTGGGTAAAGGACAGATGGATGGCTGAATGGATGGGTGGGTGGATCGTGAGTGTGTAATGGGTGGGTGGGTGCTGAGGGGGTTCTGGGTGCATGGCGAGCAGTGGGTGGCTGGGTGGCTGGGGAGTGTGGGGAGATGGAGAAATGGTGCTGGATGCTGGCTGCCTGGTGGGTGGGGGTAATCCAGGCTTTGCCATTTTCCTTTTGCCCCTGGTCCTCAGCCTTTCTTCCATTCCCTCAGCTGCCACTGTCCACCCTGTGTCAGGGTGTTGCTTTCTTAGACTGATTTTGGGTCAGGGTGCCAGCTCCCCTGTTCTTTATTCTTAGCGCTTCCCCTGAAGCCAGCACAATGTGCTACTCCCTGTGGGTTACACGGGGAGTTCCCATCGCAGCCCAGGTGTGTGTTGTGATCTGCTGCTCCCTGCAGTCAGCTCCTGGGCAGGCGTCAGCCTGAGCAGCTGAGGACTGTGACGCTGGAGCCTAGCAGCGGGCAGCCTGGCCTGTGTGACCTGGGTGCTTTCCCTGTAGCCCTGTGGGTGTCACGCTTCCCCTGCCTCCCAGCCTTCCTCTGGTCTGAGGTGGGTGCGGTGGTGGCCCTTCCTGCTTTCTCTGGGTGCTCCTGTTCCAGGGCATCTTGAACCCTCAGGGACTGTCATCCAGGGACCTCACAGACTCCCTGGCTGTCCCCTGCCATCCATGCCATGACGGTGGGCTTCTGTGTCCACACAGGGGGAGATGATGGGCTCCTGAAAGGCTGGGACACCAGGACCCCTGGCCCGTGTGTCTTCACCAGCTCGAGGTAACTGCCCAGCGTCAGTGCGTAGGGACCGGCCCCCAGCCCCTGGGGCCCCTGTCCCCACGGGCGCTCAGGCTGGCTGTCGCCTGCAGTCACGCCATGGGTGTATGCAGTATCCAGAGCAGCCTGCATCGGGAGCACATGCTGGCCACAGGGAGGTGAGTGCCTGCTGAGGCCCACTGTGCAGGTATCTGGGTAGGGAGAGGCACAGGATGAGTGGGACGGGCTTTGGGGAGGTGTCTTGCCTTGGGGATGGACTGAGCCCGGGTCCCACATGCCTGGGTGGACACTTCCAGCTATGATGAGCACGTGCTCCTGTGGGATGTGAGGAACATGGAGCAGCCACTGGCAGATGCTCACGTGCAGGGCGGGGTGTGGAGGCTCAAGTGGCACCCGCACCACCACGACCTCCTCCTGGCAGCCTGCATGCACCACGGCTTTGCAGTCCTCGATTGCCATGACGTCACAGGTACGTGGGCCCTGCAGCTGGCTGGGCTCTGTGTCGCCTTCCTGTCCCAGACTCCTGCTCCCTTTTTGTGCCCACCCAGGACCTCAGTAGCCAACACCTGGTCTCACCTACTGCTGCTCTCCGGCGTCCTGGCTCCTCCTGCATTTTGTGACTGGCCCTGCGGGGCCCTTGCAGAAAACGTGCCCTTGTCACTGCTGTGCAGCCCGCCTCTGTTCTCGCCTGGGAGTGGTGTGGACTCTGCTCCTGGGTCCCACACATGCTGACTTCCCTTTGACCCCTTTCTCTGCTTGGCCAGAGCCCTGCATTTGCTGAGCTCAGCCGTTGGAGTGGCCTCACTTCTGAGGATGCCCATGCTATCAAGCATGAACTGCCATGGTCAGGGCTGTTCCCCTGTCCTCCTCCCTGTCCTTCCACTCCCTCCATCACACCTGCTGGCCTTTGAACATCCCCACCGCCCTCTGAGCTGCTCTTCTGTCCTCCCGAGCCTGCCCTGCGCTGTGCCTCTCTCTTCTGCATCCCCTCTTCCTGCTTGCTCACCTGCTGTAGCTTTGGTGATGGGAACGTCTTTCATCTTCGAATACCTGAGGTCTGTTGTCTTACCATAGCTGCTCTCAGTGGCCATTTCCTCTGAGTGCCACATTCTGAACACTTCAGTTTGTCAGATCTTTATGCTCACTCATCACAAGGTGTTTTGCAGTCTCCTTTGTGATTCCTTTGTTGACCATGAGCTGTTTATTAGCAGACTGTGTAGAGCTGTGATTTCTAACCAAGCCACCAGCTGGCACTTGGTCTGTCCCGAGCCTGCCCAGTGCCCACCTGGGAAGAAAGTGTCTGTGTACACTGTAGTCAGCCACTGTCTGGGTCCTCACCCACTGCGTGGGTCAGCACTGAGCGTGGTGTTCCAGTCTCCAAGTCTGTTTCCCCCTGATTTCTATCAGTTTGTGCTTCTGTGTCTTGGGGCTTTGTGTTTAGATGATGTGGGTGTAATTTTCCCATCTGCTCCCAGCTGACCCTTTTCTCATTAGAGTGTCCGTTATGCCTGGTAACATTTTTGTTTCAAAATCAATTTTGTCTGTTAAGAGTGTAGCCATTCGTCCTTTCTGTTCCTCTTTGCCAGCAGTCTTCGTTGTCCTGGTGCCTCCCGCTGGGGATGCTGGCCGCCCTAGGTCCTGGCAGTGGTGGTGTGAACTCTGGCCCCTTTGTGAAGGTGCTATCCACCAGGTCTCCCCTGTAAACACTCGGGGTTCCCCTCTGTAATAACGGAGAACTGTGTGGGGGAGGCTTTGAAGCTTTGCCAGTCCCTGAGTGAGTTACGACTACGATCATTGAGAAACCGTGACTCCTGTCTTTCTACATGTGTTGCTTAGCTTTTTTTTTTTGGTACCGGGGATCGAACTCAGGTCCTTGCGCTTGTGAGGGAGGCAGCAGATCCACTGAGCTAGATCCCTGGCCCTTGATCAGCATTCTTTTGTAAGGATGAGCTTCCTCTTCTCTCTTATGTCTGCCTGTATTTCATTTCATTTTACCTTACTGTCTTGTTCTGGGAGAGGGTCTGGCTGTGTAGTTCAGACTGGCCTGGCCTTCAACTTGCGGTGGTCCTCCTGCCTCAGCGCCACCAGCCCATTTTAATGGATTCTTTTTTCTGTTGTTACTACGCTGGCTATGGGATGTTTGGGCTGTCCCAGAGTCTTCCTCCGAAAGCCTCGGTAGGGTGCCGTCTCTCTGCACATGTCCTGTTGTTTATTGGAACATGCCCTTACTGTTTGGTGCACTATATTCCAGGTTCATTTTATATCTTCTGTCTCCCAGTCTTGGAATCAGTTATTTTTCCAGAGAATCCTGGATCTTCTTAATGGTGAATGCTGTTAAGAAACCGAGACCTGAGCTGGGCATGGTGGCACTCAGGATGCTGAGGCAGCAGGGTTGCCGTACGTTCGAGGCCAGCCTGGGTTATATAGCAAGACCCTGTCCAGAAAAAAAGAAAGCAAACCAGTGCTCACACTTGCAGATGCTGAAGGGTTATGTGTGTTCTCGTGTGTGTGTGTGTGTGTGTGTGTGTGTGTGTGTGGAGCTGGATGTGGCTCAGTGGTAGAGCGCAGGCATAGTGCGTGCCAGGCCCTGGGTTCGGTCCCCAGAACCACACGCCACCCATACACACCTACACGCCTGCGCACACCCCCACCGGCCCATATGCACCCCACACCCACACATGCACGTAAACACGTGTTCACAGTGCCGCCTCTGACTGTAGCTCGACACGTTCTGTGTTGCCCCCTTCCGTTTGTGACCCTCACCAGCAAGAACCCGGCTCCCCACAAGCATCTCTTCACGCGCTTCACCTCACGTTGATGCTCACACCGAAGAAATGTGCCATGTGGGTTTAAGACATTTCTGCAGGTCTTGCTGATCAAGATACAGAGTCAAACAACTATGTACTTTTTTTTTTTTTTTTTGTACCAGAGATTGAACTCAGGTCCTTGCGCTTGTGCAGCAGGCAGCGAAACCACTGAGCTAAATCCCTGGCCCACTATATAGTTTTTTAAAGAATTTTTTGTTTTTTGATTTTGGCGATACTGGATATTGAAGCCAGGTTCTTTATTTTTTGCTTTTGAGGCATATGGTTTTGTTAAGTTGCTTAGTTGCCTAGGCTGGGCTAGAGCCTGTTTCTCCTGTGTCACCCTTCCAGAGTGCTGGGATTGCAGATGTCTGCCTAAAGGCATTTTTCTTTATCCTCACTGATTTCATTTGCATCTTTCCAATGTGTAAAAACATTAATAATGTACCAGAAATTAAAATTATATAAAAGTATGCCCTGGGAGTTTCCCTTCTTCTCCTTTTGTTGCTACACACTATTTGTGTGTAAGATGTCTTAGTAGTTTTTGTTTATAATTGTCTTTTAGTTGTAAATATACAGGCTGTACCACCCTATAATTGTATCTTTTTGCAAAAATAAGCATAAGCATTAATTTGTTTATTTCGTCTTTCTTATGAAACATAACAGTCTAAGGCTGGGGATGTAGCTCAGTGGCTTCGCCGCCTGCTGCGCAAGTGCAGGGACCCGAGTTCAATCCCCAGTACCATGAAAAAACAAAAAAACATTATAAACCCAGGCATGGTGGCACATGCCTGTAATCCCAGCACTTAGGAGGCTGAAGCAAGAGCGTTCCTGTGACTGTGAGGACAGCCTGGAGTATACAGTGAAACCCTGTGTCAAACGAGTAACATTCTATATGCCCTTCTTTTTGTTCTTTGCTCACTTCATTTAAAAATATGATCTATCTCTGGGAGGCTGAGGCAGGAAGATTGCAAGTTTGAGCCCAGCCTGGCAACTTAGTGAATGAGATTGTCTCAAAATAAAAAAGGGCTGAGGATGTAGCACAGTGCAGAGGCCCTGGGTTCAGTTCCCAGCACCAAAAGTGTAGTCTAGCCGTGTGCAATGCCACGTTCCTGTAATCCCAGCACTGAGGAGGTTGAGGCAGGAGGATCACTTGAGCCTAGGAGTTTGAGATCAGCATTGGCAACATCGTGAGACTATCTCAAAAAATGGAAAAGTAAAATAATAATCTTCGGAACAAGAGATGTAGCTCAGTGGTAGAGTGCTTCCCTAGCATGCATGAGTTTGATCCCCAGGTCTTCAAAGATGAAACAAATCTTGCTGTCACTCCATTATAGTTTTGTTGGGACTTTCTTGGTGCTTGGGTGGGCCCCTTGGCTCTCCTGTTGCTGGTGCTGGAGGCCACTGACGTTCGTGGCTGTGCTCGCAGGCAGTAGACCTGCTTAGGTGTGGTCATAGTTGCTTTCTTTCTCTGCCCTAATGCCTCTTCTGTCACACACACACACACACACACACACACACACACACACACCCCGCCCCGCCAGCTGTGCACCATGGGAACTGTTGGCTTCTTTGTTGCCCTGCCTCCACCCTCCAGTCTGCCCCAGGAGCTCTCCAGAAAGACACTGTTAAGAGAATCACATCAGAACACAGAGAACCTGCTTGGTTTGGACCCACTAGCCACATGTCATTGTCACTGTGCTTGTGGGGCTTCCTGACCTGTACCATGTGTGTGCTCCCTGCTCTTCATCAGTCCCTTCCCTCCTACTTGGCTGCTCCTTTGTCTTTTGCTTATGAGCCTGAACTGAGGTCTAGCCCCCCGAGCTCCTGTGTTCTACAGCCCTGGCCGATCCTAAGGCTCACAAGGTAATGCTGTTTCCTGTTTTCTCTTGCTTCAGAGAAGAAGGAAGTGACAGTCTTGGAGTCCTACAAGCTGCCCACCTCGCTGGTGTATGGGGCTGACTGGTCCTGGCTCCCCTTCTGTTCCCTGCAGCCAGTGGCCCCTGCATCCCTTCCTGACACTGACATGGGAGGCCATCTCTGTGGCCTGAAAGTTGCAGGTGAGCCACTGGTGCCTTCCCCTGAACAGATAAGAGGATGAGGATGGCGAGGGTGGCATCAGAGACAACAGCTGGGTGAAGCTGCAGTCTTCTGCCACTCATAGGGGACTTGTGGGACAGCAGCAGCCAACCGTACAACCCAGCCAAGTCCTGTGACTCTGACCTCTACCTCAAAGGGGCAAACTCTGACATCAGGCTTCTGGCCACCTGCTCCTTTTACGACCATGCTCTCCATCTCTGGAAGTGGGAGGCCAACTGAACTTGAGGTCACAGAGACTACACCAGGAGTGACAGCCTTTTGTGCTGGGTGGATGGGAATGGACTGGGTTTCTTTCCAGCAGTGAGTGGGATTTTCCAGCTCCAAAACTGAAATTTCTTGGATACCTGTTGACTTTCAGCCTTTCATAATGTGTTTAAACAACTATTTGTATTAATTAAATAAAGCTGTTTGGGGAAAAAAATGTTACTTTATAACATCAGAAGTAATTTTGTAATTGCATGAATTTTCTTTTGGTGTGGAAGATCAAGCCCAGTGCCTTGAACGAGATATACCCCAAACCTGAAGTTTTTAAAAGCACATGAAAAGACCGCTTTCTGCTGTGGTAGAGCAAAAGGAAGAAGTACTTCCTGAACCACCTCAGAGGGGCATACTTGTGATGCAGGTGGAGGCAGTGTGGGGCACTAATTGCATTACACTGATAGGCTTCAAAGTCCTAGACCCTCAACAACTGGGAGCACAGGTCAGGTGTGTAAGGTGCCTGACTTCCACTTGTCTCTAGGAAGAAGTAGGCCAGACTGATGGCCAAGTTGTCAGGTCCTCCACACTTCCACAGGACACACTAGCTCTGGAAGAGAAGACAGGCAGTAGTTCTATGCTTGTCTTACTTTCTGATGACAGTACATGCCAGTGTAGGTCAGATTGATTACGTTTTTCTGTTACAATAAGCAATTCCCAGATAATGGTCCTTTTGTTTTTGGTACTAGGAATTGAACCCAGAGGCTTCCTGCTACACCAAGTATTCTACTACTGAGCTACATTTCCAGCCTGTCTTATACTTTTTCGATAGGTTTCACTAAATTGCCCAGGCTGAGGGCTGGGAATTTAGCTCAGTGGTGCCGCCACCTGCCTCGAAAGCACAAGGTCCTGCGTTCGATCCCCAGTGCCAAGAAAAAAAGATTTCCCAGGTTGGCCTAGAACTCCATTATCCTCCCGCCTTAGCGTCCTGAATGTTGGGGATTACAGGTGTGTGCTACCATGCCCAGTTGGCCCATTTATTTTATTTTTATTTTTTTTGTTACCAGGGATCAAAATCAGGACCTTGCGCTAAGGCAGGCACAGGGCTGCTGAGCTAAATTCCCGGCCCGGCCTATTTATTTTAAATAAAAACATGTTGGGCCTTCCTCTGGAGTATATTTTTTGTTCTGAAGACGGGCCTCACTGTGCAGTTCAGTCTGGCCTCAACTCATAGTGATCTTCCTGCCTCAGCTTCCCAGTTGCTGGGATTACAGATGTGCACCACCACACCCAGCCTAGTTTGTGTGAAGAACATTCCATGTAAGGGTCAGTTAAGTAATCAGTGGAATACAGGTCTGAGGGACTGTGACAGAGGCAAACGAGTGGTCATCGGAGCCCAATTTGACATCAACCTCCTCTGCACCCTGCTCTTTAGGTTTCCTCCAAGAGAGCAGTTAGTTCACCCAATGAAAATGAAAAACACTCACTGCCTTGGAGTCCACAAGGAATATACCAATGGTTGCTTTGGGGGTGAATCAGCCAGTGTTGTCCAGGGTAGCCTACCTAATAAATTCTATCACTGGTGGAAACCTGTCGTGGGCACACCTGCAGACCTGTCGGTCGCCACAATACCTAGGACCTCTGAACTGCACGGGATCTGTCACATGGCACGCTGTCAACCACCTGATGCCAAACACACTAGACAGCAGCAAAAGCCTTTAATAGAAATTCGAGGAGGGAATGCTCTCCCTTCTCAGGGACTCACAATCTGAGGGTGTGTCAGTTCAGTCTAGTTCACAGGCAAACCTATAGTCATCACTGCATTCTAGCGAGGAAAGTTCTTGGGATACAGCTGGAAGAGCTTGCCTTCCTGAGTAGGCTCGAAGCCATACTTTTCCAGGTTGTCAGGATCAAAAGTGCCTTCCTTTAAGTCCTTTTCGATAGCAGGTGCAGCTGTTTCCATGAAGAGCGCTCTGGCTGTCAGCGGCGTGTCTGTGCCGGCTGGAAGGCGGTAATTCACGTAGGGCTTGAGCTTGAAGCCGATCAAGTTCGGGACGATAAATTCTGGGACCTGTTCTTTTATTTGCACAAATTTCCAGCCAAGGGCGTGGACACCCGTGCGTTTGGCGCCCCGGCCCTTGTAAAAGGTGCGGGGCCCTCGCTTGCTTGTCCACTTGCTCATCCTGTCCGCTCCTCGTACTAGGCCTTGAGTCACTGTGGTCAGGAAGCCCATGCTGTAACCTGCGGGAGAAGACTGCTCAGAAAGACCCACATCCAGGACGGACCCGAGGACCGGTGTATGCCGGGCAGATCTGAGACCCCGAGGACGGAGAGACCCCGGCCCTCAGGACCCCCGCTCGAGGACGCAGAAGACCTGGACAGAGGACGGAGAGAAGACTAGGTCCCGAGGGCGAAGGGAACGCGGTGCCGACCGCAAACGGAAGGACTGACCTGTGCCAGGGGCTCTCACGTCCCTGCACCTGAACCTCCCGAAGCTTCAAGACACCCGGGTTCCGCCACTCCACTGAGACCTCGCCGCGCTCGGGGTTTACCACAGCCACCGAACAACAAAAGGAGCCAAGATTGGTCGTCGCCGCGCCAATGCGCAGCCTCACCCGTGCGAGGAGGCGGGACCTCGGAAGCCCTGGCCAATACGAGGAGAGATGGGCGGAGTACCGGGAGCGCGCACGTCAGGGCGTCGGGAGCGCGGGTTTGGAGGCGGGCCTCGGGAGCGCGCGGGCCGGGAGTCACGGTCGTGCGCCGGGAGGTGCGCGTCTCCGGTCCCACCCACAGGGAGGCGTCGCCCTCGCTCCACTCCGCTCCGGCCTCACCCGGCCGCCGTGACTAGGGCCACCTACCAGGTCGAGGACTCAGCTGCCACCGGGGCTGCTCCGCAGGGTCCCCCGACGCCCCACGGTGTTCCCTCCCACGGCCCGCTGTGTCCTCTCGCACCCCGCATCCCTCGGTGTCTCTCGTTCCTTGGCGCACTGCTGGGCACAGAGGGTCCACCCCTCAGCGCTCTCGTCCCTCCTGAGCCAGGCTTAGCGAAGACCTGCGCCCTCCCTGAACCCCCTCGGTCTGCCACACCCCTTCTAGTCCGGTCCCCTTCTCAGCCACACCCCTTCTCACCTCCAGTGGTCCCGGGATCGAACTCAGGACCTTCGGCTAGCGAGGCAGGCGGCGGCACCACTGAGTTAAATCCCCGGCCCCTCCTTGGCCTTCTTGCTTTGCCCCTCCAGAGCTGTGCACCAGCTACACCCTCTGCCCCAGCTGGAACGAGCCCTGGACTGCCTGTCCCAACCGAGTCCCTGGCCCTGCGCCCGGCCCCTCCTCGGAGGCCGCCCTGCTGCCTGCAGTTCCCAGCCACGTGAGCGCTGTTTACAGGAGGGGCCAGCAGGACAGCAGGTGCTTCTGCCAGAGGCTGCTGTTTGTGAGGAGAGCTTCCGTGGGTTCCCCGCAGTGGGATCCTAGTGTGACTTGAACAGGAAGGCTGGTCGAGTAGGCGGTTGGCTTGGTTGTGTCCTCTCACTCTGGCCTGTGTTCCTTTTTTCAGCCATGCAGGAAGAGGAAGGCGTCTTCGGGAAGGTAGGTACACCAGACCCGAGAAAAGCTGAGAGAGCAACCCTGCCCGGAACTCCCGCTGCCTGGAGGGCTATGCCTCTGCCTTCCTCTTCACCCCAAGCCTCTGGAGCAGGAGGAATGTGGGCTGGTGTGGGGCCCGGCGCCTTGTCAGGGAAGTGACACTAGGTGCTGACACCCGTGCTTAGCTTAGGCAGCATAGACAGTGGGACACAGCTGCTGGACATTGTTTTCATTGTCTTTTCTTTCCCTAAAGTCACAGTTATTTCCCACATCTCCTTGGGACCTTGTTCACTTTGCTTAGGGTCTTTTTCTCAGTTCAGCTCTGTAGCCATGTCCCAAAGGACTTTGTCCCCGAACCAGGCAAATAGACCCATTAAAACAGCAGTGAGGGCTGTCAATTTAGCTCAGTGGTTCCACTGCCTGCCTCGCAAGCGCAAGGTCCCAAGTTCGATCCCCGGTACCAAACCCCCACCCCCCCAAAAAAAACAGCAGTGAAAAGCTAGGAAGCTGACGCTTGGCCATCGCAGTCGGTGAGTGGTTTAGCCTTTCCTTGGAGAAGTGACCCGTGCAAGTGCTCAGAGGGACACGGGGGAGGTGGGGCTGTGGCTGGGTGCTCTTGCGTGCCTGACTGCTGTTTGAGTAGCTGGGGCAGAGGATTAGGAAGCTGGGTGCTTCACTTCTGAAGCAGAGCTCCACCTTTGAGAAAGTCTTATTTCATTGGGAGATGGTGTGCGTGGCCCTGGTCCCTGCTGTGGCCCTCGAATGCCTCCTTTGCAGACACATGCCCTGGCACAGAGATGTACACGGATGAAATCACCTGATGATGCCTTTTTCAGAATGTGTCCTGTCCTGAAGGGATGCATGACTACCTCTGGAACCAAGTGCACAGAGTGCGTTTTCTGGACACTCCTGTGTTCTGCCTGGATGCCGAACGGAGCCTTGGGGATGCTTTCCCGAGTGCCCTTCAGCTCTCCAGGGCTCCAGGGTAGATCGCCATGTCTGAGGATTGGCTCTCTGAATGCTGGCCTTTGGTCCTTGGCACCTGTGTAGAAACTGGACAGGATGACCTAGTGGTCTCCCCTGCCCCATCAGAGCCTGGCTGCCGAGGAGGAGGGGTGGATGCAGAAGGGAAGGAGGGCCTGCCTGCGTGCCTGGCTGCATCCTGTCCCTCTTTGACTTCCAGCCTGTGGGCATCAGCAGCTCCTGTGTTGGTGCCCGCCTATCTCCCTTGCCTGTGCGGTCTCTCCCGGCCTTTCTTCTCTCCCTTCCTCTTGTGGGTCTGGACTCCTGAAGCCTTGTTAGCACTCTCTTGCCGGCAGCAGGGTAGAGGCACAGAGCCTTCTCTCCTGTTTCTTCTTGGCATAATGACTGGTGTTGGATGTCCTCAGATTCTAGATGGCCCCTTGGGGTTTCTCCCTGCCCTCTCCTCCCCTTTTTTTTTTTTTTTTTTGCGGTACCGGGGATTGAACTCAGGACCTTGTGCTTGGGAGGCGGGTGTGACACCACTGAGCTACATCCCCATCCCTCCCCTCCTTTCTGGAAATGGAGGTCTTGTTGTGTTTCCCAGGCTGGCCTTGAACTCCTCCGGCTCAAGTGATGCTCCTGCCTCAGCTTTCCAAGTAGCTGAGACTAAACCAAACACAGGCCTCGGGAACCTCACGCCCTCCTCCAGGTTTCTGAGCGCTGCTGCTGTGGGTGCTCCTGTGGGCCTGGGGCTGGCAGCCCAGGTCCTGTTGGTGTCCAGGCCTTGGCCTTCCCTGTGGCTAGGGCTTGCCTCCTGGTTTGCACCTCGAGGATTGCAGAGCCCAGGGTACAGGCACATGGATGGTGCACGGGGCATATGTTGTGGCAGCCCGCCTTATGCCTGAGGAAGACAGGCGCTCCTGTGTGGCCTTGCAGGTGGCGCAGTGCAGCTTGGTACCCTGGCCCGATTGCTTTGCTCTGGGCTCTGGGCTGCCGACCTCCTGTCTTGCTGTCCACTCTCTACCCCTGCCCAGGTCTGGGAAGCCCAGCTGCCCTGCTGCCCACCTGACTGCTCTCCTTCCAGGATGACCTCTGTCTGGGCCCCACCCTGTGCTCCTGGGGGGGGGCTATGGTTTATGGAGAAGGAGTCACAGCCCATCATGGTAGCCCCTCCTTTCCTGGGGGGCTGCGTGGGCCATGGCCGTGGCTGGCTTTGCCGACAGGCACTGTGCCCTCTTCTGCCTAGCTAACAGGGATTGTGATTAGAGTCCTCCTGACCCTTGCCTCTGTGGGTGTTGCCATCTTGTTTGTGTACAGAAGGGTTCACAGAGTTCGTGAGTATCTTGGTTTGAATCCTGGCCCTGGGGGAGGACAGGGCTATGTGTGAAGTGTGTGTGTGTGTGTGCGTGTGTGTGTGTGCGCGCGCACACATGCACTGTAGGTTTGAGCTCCTGGGCACCCCCGCCCCCGCCCCCAGCGCCTGGCTATATTACAGTCTGGGCACAGACTGCAACTTCTGGTTTCATCAGAGACATTCCTGAGGTGAGCCTGTGTGCCACGCCTTCTCCTGCTGTCTGAGGGGCAGAGTTGGGGGAGCACACATGCTATCCAGCACCGGGGTGTCCAGGGCCTGGCCGGTGCCATGCCTTGCACTAGTTTGAGCATAGTTTATGGCCCCTCTCATCTCACGATGCCCCTTTCTACCCCTCTCAGGACAGGTGCAGCCCACTCCTCAGTACAGGTTCTGGAAGAGAGACAAAATGATGTTCTATGGCCGGAAGATCATGAGGAAGGTAACCCTAGGGTAGGGACCCTGGGTCTTCTGCTAGGCCCCGAGCTTCTGGCCCCACAGCTCCAGGGTGTGCTGCCTGCTCAGCTCTGTGGCCTCTGCCAACGACGAGTGGTAGGGTGGAGCAGCCAAACTGAAGCACCCCTCTGGCTGATCCCATCTGGCCTGGAGGCGGCTGAGGCTTCCGTGGGGAGGATCTGGGAAGCATGGGATCGGGAGGCCCCGCTAGCCCTCTGCAGCACAGATCCCTCACAGGAAAGGAGAGCACGTAGCTGCTTTCTGGTGACATCCTTGAGACTGAGGTGCTGCGCCGAGGAAGGACCAGCCCTCTGGGGGTGGGGACCTGACTTCTCGGAGGACCCGTGTGTTTGCCCTGAGGTGAAAGCTGCCTGCCTGTGGCTCACTTACCAGTGTCTGGCAGTTCCAGGACCTCCTACACGCAGATCCCACCCTCCTGTTTCAGGTCTAAGAATCAGTAGTTAGTGGGGTGTGGTGGTGCACATCAGTAATGCCAGCACTCTGGGAGGCTGAGCCAGGAGGACCGCAAGTTCCAGGTCAGCCGGGAGACTTAGTGGGACCCTGCCTCTAAATAATAAGTAAAAGAGGGCTAGGGATATATCTTTTTGTTTTGTTTTGTTTTTGCGGTACCAGGGATTGAACTCAGACCCTTGTGCTTGCCAGGCAGGCATGGTGCCAATGAGCTAAATCCCCAGCTCTAGGGATATATCTTCGTGGAACAGTCTTGAGTTCAATTCCTAGTACTAGGAAAAAGGAAACAATAATTGGTGGTTAACGAACCCTGATCTGGGAATAAGCAGGCCGAGTGGGGCCTTGTCACCCTTTGGCTAATGCTGAGCGAGCCCCTCTGGCCTCCCCCCACCCGCTTAGGTTGCAGAAACCAACAGGCATGGAGCCATGGAGCTCTGGAGGTTTGGCTGACTGGGGACAGCAGGGGCTGTCCTGTGGATGTGTTGGGCTGTGTGGGGCGATCTTGTCCACAGTGGGTCCCCTGTGTCCTTGGCCAGATGTGGGGCAGGGTAAAGCTAGCCCTGGAAGCTGGTGTCAGGACAGTGGGCAGGCCCCTTGGAGAGGTCAGTCCTAAGGGCTGACCCCCGGGGCCGAGAGTGCAGACCTTGCTAGTCACAGGCTCAATGACCCAAGTCTCCCTTGACTGCAGATGAGCACACTCCCCCATACACTTGTGGGGAACACAGCTACGCCCCGGCAACGGGCCCAGAAGAGGACCAAGATGCTCTCTTTGGCCAAGAGGTACTGGGAGTTCTCTCCCTGGTGGACACAAAGGCCCTTACCACTGCCATGACCCCTCCCGCCTGAGGCACACTAAAGATGGAGTGTCCTTGGGTGTGAGAGCACTTGGGACATGGGTGGGCGTGTGTGCTTTGCAGTCACAGGGATCAAGCCCAATGTCTTGTGCATACTAGGCAAGCACTCTCCACTGAGCTCCCTCCCCAGCCTGTACCATTCCTTTTGAACCCCTTGGTTCTCGCTCAAGGTGAACGTGTCTCTGCCTCAGGATTTTGCAGTTCAAGAAGGAATGCCCCATCCTGCAGCCTAAGGAACCACCACCCTCCCTGCTGGAGGCTGATCTCACAGAGTTCGATGTGAGGAATTCTCACCTGTCATCAGAAGTTTTGTATATGCTGATAAATGTTCGGTAAGAACACGTGGGTAGGAAGGGACCTGCAGGCAGTGCTGGCCGGTAGTGGCATCTCCCTGGGGCCCCGCTTTCTAGTGTGGCTTACTTGTGTCAGCTGGAGCAGGCAAAGCCTATCCCCTTCTTGTGGCTTGCTGGCCATGAAGCCTCAGGGGCTCAGAGCCTCTTGTGCGCCAGTTCCTCACCAGGTCTTTCTTGTGCTATTTAAGTCTTTCTCAAGGCCCTCAGCTTCAGAGGTAAACTCAGAGTGTGTGTGAGAAGTGCAGGATCAAATGCTGCAAGTCAGAGTCTTCGTCCATCTCCCGGAACCTAGGAGGGCATGTGGCCTTCCATGGCCATCTTCGTGTTTCTGCTTCCATCTGTAGTCACTGCTCAAGAACTTCTTTGATCTAATGCAAATCCAAGAAACTGAAAATTCTTTTTTTTTTTTTTTTTTGGTACTGGGGATCAAACTCAGGACCTTGCGCTTGAGAGGCAGGCGGTGGCACCACTGAGCTAAATCCCTAGCCCAAGAAGCTGAAAATTCTGTTTTAACAGTGATGCCACGTTGTGGGTAAACCCTGTAGATCTGAAGTTCTGGCCTCAGTGCTTGTGGGGACAGTGGCTTGTGTCTCTCAGCCTGTCTTCCCTGGGAGGGTGTTCCACCATGAGCTCTGCTTGTTACAGGGTCCTGGGCCACTTTGAGAAGCCACTGTTCCTGGAGCTTTGCAAACACATGGTCTTTGTGTAGCTGCATGAAGGGGAGTATATCTTCCGGCCAGGGGAGCCAGACACCAGCATCTACGTGGTGCAGGATGGGCAGCTGGAGGTCTGCCTCCAGGATGAGGTGAGTCAGGGCCCAAGCCTCCTGAGCTTTCACATAGCTCTGTGCTGTGGGTCTATTAAAAAGTTATGCAGCCTGACATGGGGGCTCAGGAAACGGAGGCAGGAGGATCACTGTGAGTTCTAGACCAGCCTAGGCTATACAGTGAGCTGAAGACCAGATCAGGCTGAACTACAAAGCGAGACCCTGTCTCAAAAAACAAAACAAACAAACAGACAAAAATTTCTGCAAGATTTTAAGCTTTGCCTCTGAGGAAGAAAGGTGCCCCTACCCTAGCGTTCAGCACCACTGTGATTTTGGCCTTGGCATGCTATCTTTTGCTGTCATGCACGCGTGTGTCTGTTGTTTAGGTTGGTTCAGTAGCAGTGCTTATGTGGTTTTATTTCCTTACTTCACTTGATACATTAGACATTTAAAAATATCTCTTTCTAGTCCTTAGAATGGTTTGGTGATGAATTACTATATTGATCTACTGTGATGAGTTGCCTCACTTTCAGATTTCTGATTATAAATAATTTTAATTGTAAGAAAATAACTGAAGTGTTAAATGACTGAGGAGCTAAATCCTTCTTTTTTGCCTGCATTAAGGATGCCCTTTGGAACAGCCGGGTCAGGCCCTGCCAGGCTCTGTTTGGTGTGTACCACTCAGAGAGGGTGGGGTCCGTGGTCATCCTGAACTGTGTGACACAGGTTTCCCATCCTCTTATTACTGAGTAGAGCAATTTTTTTTTTTTGGTACTGGGGATCGAACTCGGGTCCTTGCTCTTTCGAGGCAGGTGCCGGAACCACTGAGCTAAATCCCCGGCCCTGTAGAGCAATTTTTAATGAGACCTGACCTTGTGTACTGGTCACCCCTGCCCTTGCAGAACTCCCAGCTTCAGAAGTTCCTGCTCTTGCTGTTCGAGCCGGCAGGTCCTTAGGCATTTCCTGCACTGTCTTTCCAGGTTTCCGGACCAAAGGTGTTGTCTGGGTAGAATAGTTGTTCTCATGTTTGTAGCTTAGTCTGTGGTGGGACTTGATGAAATTATTGAAAAGGAAAGATCCACCTGGGTGTGCTGGTGCATACCTGTAATCCCAGCATGTTGGGAGGCAGGAGGATTGAAAATTTGAGCCCAGTCTGGGTAATTTAGTGAGACCCTGTCTCAAAATTAGAAAAAAAGAGCTGCAGATGTAGCTCAGTGTAAAGGTCCTGCGTTTAATTCCCAGTACTGAAAAAAAAAAAAAATGAGGGAAGCTCCTTAATCTATCTGGTCTTGGGAGGTCAGAGCCAGAAGGTCCTGGGGCGTGTCCACCCTGCTGGAGAATGCGGACCCCTGGTCTAGCCTGGAAGGGGCACCCCAGCACAGGAGCAGCCTCCGTCTGGCCTCTGAGTTGGGTGGGAGAGGCTCATGGGAGTGACCAGGGCCAGATTTGGATCTTCTGGGATTAAGCTGAGATGAGGTCCCTAAATTAAATAACCAAACTACATGATTTTCTCTCTTGATTTGTGGAAAATTGTGTAAATATTTTCTAATTTGGGGCCGAGGATTTAGCTCAGTGGTTTCACCACCTGCTGCGTAAGCGCAAGGACCCAAGTTTGATCCCTGGTACCAAAAAAAAAAATCTCTAATTTTCACTGATAGTAACTAAATTTAATCCTTACAGCCCTTGTAGTTAGTCCAGTAAACCAAGTTCGATTTTGTGAAATTTCACGTAAACCCGCCCAGTAAGGATGAGTCATGGGACTGAGGGGCTGTGGCTAGATTGGGTAGGGTTTCTTCATTGGTCTTACTTTTTTTTTTTTTGTCCTGGGGATTGAACTCTGGACCTTGCGCTTGCCAGGCAGGCAGTGGTTGTTTGTTTTTTTTTTAAAGACAGTATCTCCCTGTGCAGTTCAGGGTGGCCTTGAACTTACTATATAGTCCAGTCTGGCCTCAAACTCACGGTGGTCTCTTGCTTCAGCCTCCTGAATGCTGGGATTACAGGCGTGTGCCACCAAGGTGCTACCTCCTTTCCCCATCCCCTCCAGTGTATTTACCTAATTCCAGCCCGGCCCGGCTCCTTGTCTCGGGTGCCCACGTTATTGACAGTGACTTGAGATGAGCTTGTGTGCACAGGGAGCTCCCTGGCATCTGGCCGATGGCCCCAGCCTGACAGATGTCATTCTGTTCTTTGTTCTCTGCAGGACGGTACCGAGGTGGTGGTCAAGGAGGTTCCGGCAGGAAACAGCGTCCACAGCCTCCTCAGCATTCTGGGTGTCATCACGGTGAGTGCTGCTCTCCACAGTGGGGCCTGAATCCCTGGCTCAGCCCTGGAGGCCTGCTCTAGACAGCAGTCACTTGTCATCAGAGGACAGTTCTCCTCGGTAGTGCCAAGTGGGAGTGGCCCAGGCTGGGGAGGCCTCATTCTGATCTCCGTGGTAAGGGTGTCCGTAGGGGTGGTGTTGAAGGCATCCAGCCATGGTCAGGGCTTGGTGTCTTGTCAGTGGTCATGCTTTGGACTGACACACAGAGGCCACAATACTGCAGAGATGTGAAAGGTGCAGAGAGAAAGTGTTTCCTGTTCTCCTTCCTGGGGAGAACCTTCCACCACTGCTCGTGCAGGGCCATGTGGGGCTCCTGTACCACTGTGTGTCTTCGTTGTTCTCAGTCCTGTGCAGTGAAGAGCAGTGCCGGTCCCCTGAGTCTGTACAGTCATAAATGTGAAGCCCTTAGGGGCCTTGCAGGGCCCCAGGTGTGCGCTGGGATGTGGAAAGAGATTGCTTCCCAATGCTGCAGAAGCTGTGCCGCCTCCCACCCGCAGCGTTCTGTGCAGTGTAGCAGTTGACCTTTGCTATCAGCTGGATTAAGAGGGGGACGTCTCGTGGGACCTCCTGATGTGTCACGTTTCATTGAGGAGAATACCTAATGTGGAAAAGCGTACTCCCATTCACACCAGTGTGTGTCTCCACCTGCTTCGGGCCTCAGCTCAGCCCCATTCCTTCCCTGTCAACAGGAGGTTGGCATCTGTTTAACTTTTTCTTTTGAGTAAAACCTACATACAGTGAAACAAAAACATAATCACCCAAGTTTTGTTAAGTGTGTATGTCTGTGTAACTCAGAAGGGGCATTTGGTTTTCATCTGACTCTTTTTTCAGGACTGAGGATTGAACCCAAGGCTTTTACACTGAGAAACATCTTTTATTTATTATTTTTTTTAAATTTTGAGGAAAGGCCCTTGCTAAGTTGCCTAGGCTAGACTTGAACTTGTGATCAGTCATCCTGCCACCGCCTCACAGGGTGCTGGGATTAGAGCCATCATTCCCAGCTTCGTCTGATTCTTTGAAGCTGCACCTTTGTGTGTGTTTGTTTGTTTTTAGCAAGTAGCATAATACTTTACCTTCTTGTTAAAGTGATGTATACCGTCCATAACTGTACTGCTCTGATTTTTTTTTTTCCCAGTACTGGGGATCAAACTCAGCACCTTGCGCTTGCAAGGCAGGCGCCGGTACCAGTGAGCTAAATCCCCGGCCCTGCTCTGCTTTTATAAAACTAGCAGGATAGGCGTTCCATTTGTTGTTAGCTGTGTATGATTGCGACTTTTACCTTAGCTTCTCCAGTCTGTGTTTGATGTTTCCTGAGCAGTGAGCAGAACCTTGGGATGTATGCAGCAGACTGATGGGACCAGGAACCCAGTGGCTTTGTGTGAAGTATGGTGGGAGCTTGGGCCCTCTGATCCCGCCTCCACTCTGCACACATCAGACTGTCCAGGAGCATGCCCATGCTGTGTCCTGTCGGGGCACAGGCTCGCTTTGTACTCTTTAGGGTCTGGAGGAGTGGATGGGACCCTTGCCTCTTGCTTTGTCGCTTATCTGTGTATCTTTACAGACACTTGGCTGGTTGGGGAGAGGCCTCCCGCCTGGTCAGAAGAGGACACTTCCTTGGAGCAGGTTGAATCTGTCTTTCAAGGTCAGAGTCCAGCTTCCATGGAGCCCCCCAGCAGGGCCTGGTGGGGTCAGGACAGGGCCAAGTGCAGGCTCCTGAGCCTCTCTCTGTGCTGCTCTGTGGTCTCTGTACATTTCCAGGGCTCCAGCTCACTGCGTGGGGCTCCTGAATACAGTGTAAGGGGCACTAGTGGGCCCAAAGAGCCAGGAAAGGCCCAGGAGAGCTTTGGGCTTTGTGCAGGTAGACCAGGCAGCTGTTTGCCATCTGCAGTCTGTAACCTCTACCCCCTAATGGTTTGTTTTTCTTAAAAAAAATAGTTCAGTGAAGACTAGGGTGGAGGCCTTTCTCAGTTATTTACTCTTTCCAATCCTGATCTTATTGTGGTTTTTAGGGTGAACTTCACTTATTCCGGCAGCAGAATGTGTGTAGCTGGGAAGCCAGCTGTGGGCCATGGGCTGGCCAAGGTCATTTCTGCCTGCACCTGCTGTGGTCTGTCTCATTTGTGCCGGCATCGGCAAGCTCATCTTCCCTGGGGACAGGAACCCATGCTCCTCGAGTGCAGTGGGAACAGAGAAGGAGGGACAGTGGTTGAGAGAGAGTAATTTACTGTACATCGCGATAAGTTTCTCATTCAGAATGATGTCACCTTTTTTGTTTTGTTTTTTTGGTACTTGGGATCGAACTCAGGACCTTGCGCTTGTGAGGCAGGTGGTGGAACCACTGAGCTACGTCCCTGGTCCCCATTCCACTGAGTTTTTAAATTTTTGTCATCAGATTTTTTTTTTGAGACGGGGTCTCACTATGTAGTTCAGACTGGCCTTAAACTTGCAGTAATCCTATTGCTTCAGCTTCTTGAGTGCTGGCGTTACAGATGCGCGCCACCACACCCAGGTCATCAGTTTTTATGTCAAGAGTTTTTGCTGTTGTTCTCTGAATACTCTTTGTAAAACACCATCTTGTTCTTCCTTCACAGATGAGTAATCTGAAGTTTTCTCTTGCTCCTTGAGTTGTCCCTGGCCCCTCCGAGGGTCTCTTACCTGTGTATTTTGGTGGCTGTCTTTCCAGTCAGGGCTTTCCCGTCTCACCAGCCACTCCTGTGAGTGTGAAGCTATGTGCACTTGTGTCGATGATCTCGTCGGTTCAGGTGGAGTCAGTTCGGCCAGCACAGGGCACACACTGTGTCCTCTCCCACCAGTTCAAATCCAAGCTGCTGTTGTGTGAAGACAAAGCAGAGGCCATCGGCCTGTTCTTTAAGGGCCCAGTAGTAAATAGCTTTCTGGGCCACATGGCCTCTGTTGTTACTTCTCAACTGAAGGGGCCTCCGGCAGTGCCACTAACACTTTGCCAAAACAGGTGTGGGAAGCTTGGTGCTGGGCTGCATGTGCCAACTCTGTCAGGGTTGAGATCAGAACAGGGGCTCCCTGTGGGGCACTGACTGGAGAGGCATAAAACAAGTGCTTGCTGGGAATGTTCTATGCCTTGACTTAGGTGGCAGTTATGTGGGTCAGTTATCAAAAGATAGTAGTGGGAGCCTCTTTCTCTCTCTCTCTCTCTCTCTCTCTTTCTTTCTTTCTTTCTTTCTTTCTTTCTTTCTTTCTTTCTTTCCTTTGTGAGACAGGGTCTCGCTGTGTGGTTCAGCCTGGCCTTGAACTCACTATGCAGCCCAGGCAGGCTTTGAACTCACGGTAGTCCTCCTGCCTCAGCCTCCCAAGTGCTGGCGTTATGCATGTGCCACCACGCCCAGCATGGGGGCCACTTTAAAGCTGGGCATGAGCCCCATGTATGTGGTGAGGGTTGTCACTAGGAACGCTGCTGGAGATAGGACAAGAAGCTGCCCTTTCCCTTTGGATGGGAGCACAGGTGTCAGCACCTGTGGGCTACTTTTTACGTTACCTTCGCAGACAGGAGTGGCCGTGATGGTGCTGGCCTGGAGTAGGGAGGTGCCTGAGAGTTTCCGCATGCAGAGCGGACCCTGTATTCCAGCCCTTAGCTGCTCCTGAGTCTTGACATTCAGCTCTGTCTGCTTTACCTTCTTAGCAAGAATACCTGGTACCCTGCTAGCACAGGGAAAGGCCCCTGGCCAGTGTGCTGAGTAAGGGGAGTGCAAGGCTGGCCTCTTCTTTGTGGCTCCACCTGTTTGCTGGCTGCATGCTGCTGGGCTCTGTGTCTGAGCACCCTCGGGCCCTGTGGCAGGGATCTGCTTTCTCTGCCTTGTCCTGGTTCACTCTTACTGGAGGAATTCTTGGACCACAACTCTTACTTTCTTTTAGCAGCTTCTAAAATTTCATGGGCATTCCCATCTAGTCCTAGCTTTTGTCTTAATCCTTGGAAGTTTGGATCTTCTCAAGAGAACAGAGACAAGCATGGGAACAAAGAGTCACTGACCTTCACTCTGCCTTTTTTTTTTTTTTTTGGTACTGGGGATTGAACTCAGGACCTGGAGCTTGCCAGGGAGGTGCTGTGCTGCTAAGGTACATCCCTGGCCCCCACTCTGCCATCTTTGATCAGGGGTAGACTTTGTTATTCCAGAGCTGTTGTGGAACCTTGCATGGGATAGCAAACAGGCTTACTGCCTTTGACCCTGATCAGCTAAAGCATGGCTACCCATAAACCACCAGTGCCACTGCAGATGCTCATCTGTGCTCTAGCTGTGGCCCTCCTCCCCTCAGCCATCAGTACTTCTCTGAAATTTTCTGTTGCTTGCACAGTGGGTGGCATGATTTTGCTTGTCTGAATCTCATAAGTAGCGCTGTCCCAAGTATAGTTCTTCCACAGTGTTCTGAGTCGGCCCAGCCAGTCAGTGTGAGCCCTCCGTGGTGGGTGCCGTTGTGGCTCAGCCGCCTGCAACATGGTGACTCGTCTACTCAGATCAGCATCCAGGCGGCCGTGACTTTGCTACTGGAATGCTGGCGGCACCTTTGAGATGTACTCCCAAATCACATCCCAAAGAGAAATCACAAGGGTATCTGAAAACACAGCATTTTAAAACGTACAACTTTAAATGCTTGTATTGGAAAAGAAGATAGATCTCAGATCAGCGATCAAGCTTCCATTTGAAGAGTCTAGGGAAGAAAAGCAAATGAAACCCAAAGCAAGCAGAAAGGAGAAAGTAATAAAGATCAGATCAGTGGTCAATGAAATTGAAAACAGAAAAGCAATAAAGTCAGTGAAACCAAAAGTTGGATCTCAGAAAATACCGCTACCATGCAAAAACCTCTGGGAAGACCAGTGAAGGAGAAAAGGAGACAGAAACCAGGCACATCAGAAGTGGAAAGGGATGCGTCTACAAACCCTACGGACAGCAAAGGACTCACACAAGATTGTTTTTCCAGCACTGGGATTGAACCCAGGGCCTTCACACTATGCTACATCCCCAGCTCAGTGGAATTATTTCATTTTTTAAAAATTTGAGACAGCATCTCACTAAGTTGTTCAGGCTGGGCTTCAGCCTCCTGCCTCAGCCTCCCAAAATGCTGGGATCACAGGTGTTTACTGCTGTGCCCAGTGTAAGATGCCAATATGAACAACTTTATGCCCCAAAGTCCATAATGTTCTGAAAGATAAATTACCAAATTGCTCTCTAGAAGGTATGTCTTATTTGAGAAGTCTGGCATGAGGAAGTAACCGCCACTGCTTGAGCTCAATTTGAATACCCTCGTATTTGTTAAAGAAATCAGATTTGTAAATAGTCTTCCCTCAAGGAGCACTCCAGGCATAAATGGCTTTGCTGGAAAGTTCTGCCCAGTGTTCATTTAAGAGAGGAATAACGCTAATTTTACACCAACTCTTCTTGAAAAGCAAAAAGGAAAGAATGTTTCCCAACTCAGTTTCTGAGGCAAGAATAACCCTGATGTCAAAGCAAACACATACATTACAAAGAAAAGTGGGGATACTGTATCTTCACGGACTGTCAGAAATTTGAGTCCTGCCATGTATAGAAAAGGGGAGCAGGGCCAGGAATTTAACTCAGTGGCACCGCGCCTGCCTCACAAGTGCAAGGTCCTGAGTTTGATCCCCGGTACCAAAAAAAAAAAAAGGAATGAATTTAAAAATGAAATAAACAGTAGCATTTGTAATACATAGCACCAAAACTTGAAATACTTGTTAATCTGACAAATTATATGTTTGCTGAAAACTCACTTTACAGTGGTACCTTGGTTCACCATCTTTATTTGTTCCACGATTCTGTGGAAGATGGCTGCAGTCGTGTTTTTCACCCAATGTGGAACTTGTGAATGGAAGCAAAATTTTGCCGAATGCTTCTGTTAGTGAACCAAATTGTTTGAGAAAAGAAGTGTTCATGAATCGAGGCATTAGTGTATTTATGAAGACAGGCAGAGGTGTTCAAATTAAATGGAAAAATGTACTGTTTCATGGTTTGGAAAAGTACATATTACTAAGAAGGAAGATATTCCAGATTATCCAACATAATGCCAGCCAGAATCCCAGCAGGCTTTTTTTGTAGAAAGACACCGGTTATAAAATTCTATGGAGAGACAAAGACACTATAATAGAAGAATTTGCAAAGGAGGGTGCTAGGGATGTAGCTCAGTAGTGGAGCACTTGGCTCCACTGCACAAGGCCCTCAGTTCAATCCTTAGTACCACCAAAAAATTTTTAAAAAATTATTAAAAAGGAGTTTGAAACAGAAAACGAAGGTGAGGATTCACACTACCTTATGTGGAGACTTACTGTGGCGTGGTCCAGGTGTCATGGGGATGAGTGGTTCTGTGAGTCTTGGTAGGCAGCCCAGAAGTAGGAACCCTGTGGGTGCTGGGCCTGGCAGGCGCAGCCCATAGGCCATCCACATCAGCGATGCCAGGAACATGGAACTTCATTCCACTGTGGTGCTAAGAGGTGGAACCTCTGGGAAGTGCTCAGTAGATAAGGTCATGGGTGGAGCCCATGCCTGGATCCTAGTAGCTTCGGGAGGCAAGGGAGATGCCACACAGAGATGCACATGTGCTTCCACCACTGCATAGTGAATTGGAACCATCTCCAGAGCTGTGCCATGCTGTTTGGCTCCCAGCCTGCAAAACTGGACTAATTACACCTCTTTTCTCTGGGAAGTTTCCTGCCTCAGCTGCCATGGCAGGGTCTTCCAGGTGTAGACACCCTGTCCTGCTGTCCCGACACTGTCCTGGGCCTCTGGCCACCTCGCCTGTCAGCCCAAACTCTGACATGGTGCATGGGGCCCCGGCGAGTGCCAGACACTGCAGTCTTGCAGGATCTTCTGAGCACCCCTGGGAACCAGAGAGACCGTGAATTCTTCACAGCACTGACAGGCCAAGGGCCGGTGAGGATGTGGCCATGAGGGTCCACGGCAGTGCTGGCGGGTGTGGGAGGCGCCACTGCCGCAGAGGCAATTCGGCAACTTTTTTCTTGAGACAACGTCTCACTATGTAGCCCAGGCTGGTCTCGAACTTGCAGCAGTTCTTCTGCCTCAGCCTCCTGAGGAGTGCTGGGATTACAGGCATGCGCCACCACACCCAGCTAGTGTGCAACTTCTTTTTTTGGTACGGGGACTGAACTCAGGACCTTGCACTTGCAAGGCACGCACGATGCCACTGAGCTACATCCTCAGCCCTATGGCAACTTCTTAAGGAGTTAATGATCACATGCCAGGGACTAGGGACTGGGTGTTTAGCAAGAACACGCAGAAGCCTAGGGAGGTGTGTTTAGAACAGCCTTGTCATGGCTGTCAGATCCTGGAAACAATCCCAGTGTCCTCTTTGGGAGAGGCGGTGGCCCCCACAGCTCAGAGCCCATGCTAACTTTCACCGACGGGGCAGGGCCACTGGGGCGGGCAGCAGAGGAGAGGGAGATGAGGGAAGGCCTCAGGGGCATTCGTGTGGGGCTGCACTGTGCTTGTGGGGTCGTGAAAGGCCTAGTATTGTGACCCAAGTGGGTTTCACTGTGGGTGGAGAACTTTTTAGTGTCAAACGGTTTTCTCAACACTGTTGGCTTCCAGAAGATAGAAACCAAAGCTACTGGCTAGGACCTTTGTCGGGCTTTGCCCTGGCCGCATGAGCCCTGTGGGCATGACCCACCTGACAGTGTGCCCTGCTTAGTGTGGTCCCAGGCACCAGTGGCACGGGCCCTGTCACATGGTGATCTGACCTGGTGGTTTCCTATTCTGTCACGGCCTTTTTGGGAAGCTGGACAGGGTGTGTCTTGATGTCCTTCTGGCAGAGACCATGGACGGCTGTAATGATAGGCCAGGGTGGGGTGCGAGGTTCTTAGTGGCAGGTGGGAGCCCATCCTGCACATGCTCCTGCAAGCCAGGTCTTCCTTGTATGTCTCTACCATGATCAAGAAACGTAGTGCCGTTTGTCCTTTAGCACAGCCAGAGGAGTACAGGGGTCTCGGTTCCCAGCTCTGCTGGGATCAACCGAACTGTTTGTTCCAGGGTCATGCCGCACCCTACAAAACAGTCTCTGCCGAGCAGCCACCCCGTCCACCATCCTCCGGCTTCCAGCAGTGGCTTTTCAAGGAATTTTTGAGAACTATCCCGAGACCCTAGTGAGGGTGGTGCAGGTGAGTTGCTTTGCCAGCCCTCTGTTTAGCCTGTGCATCATCTGGCAGGTGGGGCCTGGGAACTGCTGGGCCCTGTGCAGGGCGTTCCCAGTTTACAGTTTGTATAGCGCTCTACACATTTCACAGCTCTCACATCCACTCATCTCCTGTAAGCCTTATCTCATAGTGATAGTGTCTTAGTTACTTTTCTTTCGTTGCTGAGACAAAATACCCAACACTCAAAGTTAAAGGGGGAGGTTTATTTGGCCCACAGTTCATAGAGGTTTCAGCCCATAGTTGGCTGGTTCCAAGGCAGGGTGGCCTGGCAGAGGGGCAGCAGCTCACGGCAGATCAAAGGTGGCAAAGCAACAAGGCCGTGAAACTCTGGGAAGACGAAGGCTGTTAATATTTTTTTATTTTTTTATTTTTTTTGTTATTAGGAAAATATTTTATTAGCCAGTCTGCCCAGATATTCACAAAAAGATCCAGAAGCAGGCTATGAGTCCTCAGATTCCTATTAATGAACTTTTAAACTTGGCCTTTGGGGTCTTCAATAACCAGAGAAAAGCAGTGGCCAATGCCATGGCCTAGGGAAAATGACTATAGGTATGAGACAGGCCTGATCGGGATCAGAGGAAAAAGAGCCTAGGCGTTTAGAGAAGGGAACATGAACTCTAACAATGCCCTCAGTCCTGGCCACCTCTCAGAGGGGCATCTGTGTGGCCAGGGCTGATGGTGGAAGGGTGGGATAGCGAGAACAGGTGTGGGGCGGGGAGATGTGAGCTGGAGGGGATGGGGTAGGAGGAGGTAAAGGAGGGTCACAAGATGGCGGGGGAGAGGAAGGAGACAAAGGAGAGGTACAAGATGGCGGAGGAGAAGAAGCACCGGACGAGGCACAAGAAGAATTTGGGGGGTTATAAGCTGGGGGAAGTGCTAGTGGTGAGTGATCAGCTGGCTCAAATGAGTCAGAATCAGAAAGAGTGGAATCGGGAAGGATGGACTGTGAAGCTTGGGCTAGGAGTACTTGAGAAGGAGAACAGGATTGACAGGGAGGGTCGAGAGCGTAGGTAGAAAAAGGCTTGTATGTAGGGGATTTCTGACCATTTGCCATTGCGCTGACAGAAGTTGTGTAAATTGCGCAGTATGTTAAAATCAAAAGTGCCATTTTCAGGCCATGGAAACCCATTATCTAATTTATACTGAGGTCAAACCTGATTACAATAGAAAACAAGTCTTTTTGGCTTAAAGTCTGGTCCCAACAATCCGAGGGGTTTGAGTTGTGCCAGAAAGCCCAGAGGCATTGAGGGGCGGGGTTTGGATTGTTGGGCTCCCATGTTAGGATGGGTGAGCAGGAGGCAGCCCCCTGGGAGAGGGACAAAGGGGAGAAGCGTCCTTGTCTCCTTTGACAATCTCCGAGTGAGTCTCCCAGAGGGAGAGAACGAGAGGAGCCGGGCCGATGGGACGTCTCCCAGGGGCACGGTCCTGGGCCCAGAGGCCGTGGGGGTTTCTCTGACCAAGCGCTTGGATTTCTGAGGAGTCCCCGGAGGGAGAGAGAACACGAGACAGAGAACCCGACGAGAGGGAGGCTGAACTGCCTACTCACCCAGACATTGGTGACCGGTGTGGATGTGTAGCACCAGCAATGGCAAAGGTAGAGAGCCCCGGAGAGTCCTGGCAATGGCAGATAGGGTTGGTCCGATGGAGATGGCCAAAAGGTCAATCAACCCCATCCTGCGGGGAATCATCCATTAATGGACCATCTACCATCCGAGTCACGGCACCAGAAATGTCAGGTAAAAGTGCCGAAGACCAAGACCAGACCAGGCCACAGCAAGCCTTTATTAGGGGAATAGATGTGCCCAGCCGTCTCTGAACAAAGGAGAGAAAAAAAGCCCAAGGCTGTTAATATTTTATAATAAAACTAATATTCCTAACCTCAAAGAGGTCTTCAGCTCTCCCCCTCCCCCAGAGGGCTTAATAAAAGAATTATATATGTACATACAATTTTTTTTTGGTTGTATTGGGGTTGAAGCCAGGACCTAGGCAAGTGCTCTGCCGTCAAGCCACATCCCAGGCCCCTCCCACTTTTTTCTCTTTTTTTTGAGATAAGAGCTTGTTAAATTGCTCAGCCTGGCTTTGAACTTGCAATCCTGCTGCCTTAGTCTTCTGAGTAGTTGGGATTACTGGTGAGAGCCATTGTGCCTGGAGAGCTTTTAAAATTTTTAAATTAATTGTCCCGTTTTAGAGTAATTATGGACTTACGGAACACTTGCACAAACAATGCAGAGTTGCTGTGTGCCTCTGACCCCATTCCCCATACCGGCATCCTGCGCTGCCGTGGTGGGCTGTTGAACTGAGGGGATCTGTGGCGGATCCCTTGCAGAGCTGGTAACTGCTCAAACCCAGACATCTCCTTGCAGATCATCATGGTGTGGCTGCAAAGGGTGACCTTCCTGGCTCTGCACAACTACCTAGGCCTGACGATAGAGCTCTTCAACCCTGTGAGTGCAGCCGCTGTCTTGCGCGGCCCCGTGGCCATCCTAGGGCTGGGTTGTTGGGACTTTGGGAGGTGGCAGTGGCAGTGTCGATCTTTCCGCCCTGGAGATGCCCACTGTCTGTCGTTCAGTTCTCCTGTGGGTCGGGGTGCTGTGTTGGGGCTCGGCAGGTGGTTGCACACCAGTGTTCGTGCTGTCCCTGCCCTGAGCTCTGGGACCCTCCACAGGTCCTGAGGTCCCTCTTGCTGGCACTGGCTCTGTCCTGCCCTTGTCTGTGCTGAGCTGTGACCTGGCTAGAGGCAGCAGGGCCCAAATCTTAGCTCCCTTCCCAGGGTGACCCTGGGCAATAGCAGCCTGTGGTACAGACACAGGGATCGAACTCGGGACCTTACACTTGTAAGGCAGGCGCTGGAACCACTGAGCTAAATCCCTGGCCCTAAGTTTTGGGTTTTTTTGGCACCGGGGATCGAACTTGGATCTTTGCGCTTGCAAGGCAGGTGGTGGAACCACTGGGCTAAATCCCCGGCCCTCTGGTCAGGTTCTTGTGGGAAGAAGTGACACGGTGGCTTCACCTCCACTCCAGCAGCCCCTGGGAGGTGGGCATGAGCCTCAGCTGCACCCCTGTGGTTAATGAGTGCTCATCTCCTCACTGGGATGCTCCCTCGTGAGGATGTTAGGTGTATCGTTTGCAGTTGCTAGTATTTTGGGAAACATCCCTTTGTGTTTACATTCTTATTCCTTCTTGTGTCACAGGAAAGCCAGGTCATCCCCCTTGCATCTGTGGCCAGCGTGGCTGTCAGATGGGCCAAGAGGCAGACGTCCTGTGGCTCAGAGGAGCAGCTTGAGAGGCCACCATGGCCCCAGGAGTCCTGTGACTCAGGTACAGCCCCGCCAGGAATAGCAGCTCAGCCTCGGGCCCAGGTTCCTTCCTGCTCCACATGGGTCTCCCGTGTTCCCTGTAGCTACCTCGTAAGCCCCAGGACACCTGACAAATGAGCCTGGCTCTCCTCTCCTGCCCCCAGCTCTCCTCTTCTGTCTCTGGGTCCCCTCACCTGTTCCCAGGATTCCTTACCTCCACTTATTCCTGTCTCCCTGCAGATTGCAGCAGTAACCGCCCTGCAGCCTCTGGGCCTCTGCTGAAGAGGAGCCAGTCTGTCCCTCTGCCTTCCATCCACAATGCGATCTTGGACGAACTTGGGCAGTCCCAGACAGGTGACCCTGACTCTTTGGCCCTGCAAGATAAAGAACCCCACCACTAGCCAGCTGGCCCTGCCTTCAGGCACAGTGTACCTGGGGGAAGGCTGAGAAGTCTCTGCACCCATGGCCTCTACACTCTGCACCTTTTCCTGTAGCCTGAAGAGGTGGGCATCCTCTTTGAAGAGGAACCAGCGCCTGCACCCTCACCCTGGGTTGAGGCACTGGGGGGCATCTTACCCTGGACACACTGATAGCCCCTCTGCAACCCCCATTCTACCAGCCCATGCACCCCAGGCCTTCTCTGTCCCATCAGGGCTCAGGTATATGCTCTAGGGGGAATCCTTCTCTTACCTCTGTCAGAAAATGTGGCCATGGGCCCTCTGCTTAGCAGAAACACTTGATGCTCTGTTGAAAACCAGCTATTTAGCACCTGGTGATTTGTGTTTTAGGTCGTACATACTTACTCTTTGCACCTTCCTGGGTCATAAACATATTCTAAGCTTTCATTCATCTGTAGCTCATTCTTGCAGTGTCGATGTGTGGGTGAGCAAGTAACTCGGGTGTTACTGCTGTAGTCTAGGATGACAGTTTACCCAGCACCATTAACGAAAGCCTTTCATTTTCTCTTGTTTTTTGGGTGCCATCTTCTTTAGGTTTTGGGTTTCCAAATCTGCATGGATTCTTTTTCAGTAATAGCTTTAAAAATACATATTTTACATACTATAGAGTTTACCCTTTAAACATGTACAAGCCGGTAGTTTTCAGCACATTCACAAAATCATTCTTGGACCGCCACCACCTGACTCTACAACCTTTTCACTACCTGCTGAAGACCCTGGGATCCTTGTAGCCACTCCCTGCTGTCCCTCCCTGGCCCGGGCAACCACTGATCTTATTTGTTGACATGGATTCCCTGACCTGGACATTTCATTACTTGGATCTATTTTTAAGTTATCCTTTGTGCTCTGTTCATACATCTGCCCATTTTCTATGTTATGTTTATTTTCATTAGCTTGTTATCGCTGTGTAATACTCATAGGGAATGTGCAGATCCTAAGTGGGCAGTTTGATGAATCTTTATAAACTGAACCACCAGTCAAGCCAGATAAGGGAACACATGCACTGGGTGCTCTGAGCCACTGCACTGCTCTCCTGGCACCAGCAGCATGTCAGCCTGTAAGCCTCCTTCCCAGCCCTGCTCACCCACTGCCCTGGCTTCTGGCTGCCTTTCCTTTGTAGAAGTGTTGTCACTTGGCTGGGCGTGGTGGTGCAGGCTGACCCTTCCCATGGAGTCTGTGTGCCCACGGCTCTGGTTTCAAGCACTACTAGAACCTCCTGGGAATGGAGCATGTGATGTGCTCCCGGGCCTGGTGCTTCTCTCTTGGTGGCATGTTGTTGATATCTACTCATGTTGTGTGCATCTGAGATGTGGTTTTTTGGCAATTCGTTTATATCCAACTGATGCCAAGTGCTATGTACATGACCTTGTGCAAGTCGTAAAACAACCTGAAAAGCTGGACATCCCAGCTCTTGAGAGGCTAAGGCAGGAGGATCGACATGAGTTCAAGGCCAGCCTGGGCCACATAGTGAGTTCAAGACTAGCTTGAACTGAACTACACAGGAAGACTCTATCTCAAAAAACCCCAACAAAACAAACAAACAAAAATACCCTACCAGTGTGAGAAATGGGTGTTATGAATCCTAGATCTTGGATGACGAAAGTACAGCTTAGCTAGTCACTTGCGCACAGAGCTTGGTGTTGGTGGGTCAGATCCAAACCCAGATGTGCGTGATCCAGAGCTCATGTGCTTTGTCAGAAGCTGAAGTGATTTAGAGGTTTGTTAAGACAGGTGTTCGACAACATTGAAAAGTTGACTGCAGGCCACTGCTGTGGTTAGAACGCAGCTCATCTCCTGCAGGTTCATACCCTAGAAGCTTGGTCCCTGGGTGTCTGTGTTGGAGGGGTAGAGGCTTGGTGGGGGTCGGGAGTGTAGCTCAGTGGTGTTCCCTTGCTGGAGAGAGGCCCTGGTTTTGAGCCCCAGCACACCACAAGAAAAGGGAGCGGGCTGGGGATGTAGCTCAGCGGTGCCACCACCTGCCTCGCAGGTGCAAGGACCTGAGTTCGATCCCTGGTACCAAAAAACATAAATAAAGAAAAAGGGAAGGAAGAAAAAGAAAGAGATAGGGCCTCACTGTAGGTGTTTAGGTCATGTGGGATCCATCTGCACGGAGTAGGGGGCCGGTTAACGCCCATCTCCTGTGACAGGATTTGCCATCACAAGCGGACGTCCTTGTAAAGCAAGGCCACCCCATATGTTTGGTTCCCTCTGCACCTGGCTGTTTCCCTTCTGCTTCTCAGCAGCCACTGAGGCAGAAGCTGGCTGATCACCTCCTTGTTTATAAATTTCCCAGCCTCAGGGACCCTGTCACAGCCACACCAGATGGACCACACTGGCACACAAGGCATCCAGCAAGACGGCCTTGCCATCTACATTTGCATCTTACCTGCGTGGCTTCTGCTGTTTGATGTGCAGGGTGTGCTCAGCCTGTGCTTGGCGCATTGGTACCTGAGCCACTGAGCCTTCCCTCTGTTCGTAGGGGGCTGTGTGGGAGCTACTTCAGACCTGGGGATGGCATATGACCGCGCCAGGGTCCTGCTGCACTCGGATAAGCACCCTGGGAACTCTGTGGCTGGCAAGGTAGGTCCTTACCTGCCCGAGCTTCCACATGCCCAGGTGCTGTGTGGGGTACCACTGTGTTGGCTCCAGGCTTTAGGCTGAGCCTTCTCATGCTCTGCCTGCCGCCTCTCCTCTGACAGCAGGTACCTTTGTTCTTCACCAGACCAAGAAAAGTGTGGTTGTTGCAGAGACCCCCTCTGCTATCTTCCATGACTCAGAGAGTCCCTGGGGTCACACTGGCTCCAGTGGGCAGACAGATGCCATCTTCGGAGCCGCCGAGGAAGACCTCCTGACCCTGAGGAAGCTGGATGTGAGCACGCCTCTGGGCAGGGCGGTGGCCGTGGCACAACCTTTGGAGCCCTTGCTCCCTGCTTTCCTCCTCTCTTTCGAAGCTGTCCTGGGTGGGGCAGTGCTGGTGGCTCACCGAGCTCTCACGGGGCCCTCTGGCTCCCCCAGGCCTCATGCAGGAGTGTGCCGTGGGGCTCCTCGCAGCCAAGCAACTGTCTCTGGGCTTTTGGGATCGCCAGGCACTGTGGAGTAGGTCTTCCTCCTGTGTGTTAATATGCAGACTTGTGTCCCTGACATTCTTAAAGTCTGCATGTATCTGGTGTACAGAAGCCAGGAAGCTGTGTGTTTCCTTGTGATGAGGACACAGGGGCCTACAGACTGTGAGCAGATGCCTGGTGGGTCTCGCCTGCTCTCGGGCTCTGTGCATCTGACTGCACCTGCCATGTGCTTGGCGTGGAGTGGGGTGAGTCATCAACTGTCGCTGCGTCACTCTGCCTGCCCACCGTGCCAGGCCCTCCTGCTGCCCCACCTTGGGTGATGCATGCTGTACCCAGCCCAGGCTGCTATGGGCAGGGCTCAGGACCTGCTGTCCATCACGCACCCTTGCATGGACCCCAAGCACGGACACAAGGTCACGGGCATCTCCAGGAGCTGGCGAGACCTCTGCCGCTCACGTCATGCCAGCTAGCGGATTGTCAGGCTTTGTAGTTAAGTGTGGTGGTACTTAGAGTGCAGACTTGTGTTTCGATCTCATTTACCTCAGTTACTAATGAGGTCGAGCACCTCTGGCATTTGTTTGCTGTGTTCAACCTGAGAGACTGTCCTTTCCCCCATTTTCTGTTGAGAGTCTGTTCTTTCCCTTTTGATTTTTAGAATGTCTCTGTATTTTCTAGACAGTGCTCCCTGATTGGCCTTTGACTGTGCACGTCATCTCCTCCAGGACTTGCTGTTTTGCCTTGTGGATGGTGCCTGGTAAACAGGACTGGGGATGGAGCCCAGGCCTTGCCTGTGCTGGACAAGTGCCCTGCTGCTGAGCTGCGTCCCCAGGCCCCTTGTTTTATTTGGAGGCAGCATCTGGCTGCACTGCCCAGGCTGGCCTTGACCTTGCACTCTTGCCTCAGCCTCCCGAGCAGCTGGGTTACAGGTGCTCACCACCGCAGCTGGCACACCCTCAGGTCTTGCTGCAGATGGAGCTCACTTTTGCGTATGATGCTGGAAGGGCTTGGATTGCACATGTTTTTCCTCAGGAAGATCTGGCGGCCCCACATCCTGACCTGAGTCCGGCCTCTATCTGCCTCCTCTGTGGCTCCTGTCAGGAGCCCAGCCCACCCCAGCTCATCCTTCTGTTTTCTCTTGCTGCCACGACCTGGAGAAAAGGAAAGGGAAGCTGCCTCACACCCTCTCCAGCTTTCAGAGCCACTTCCTGAGCCTCTGGTCGGAGGTGGGGGTTTTCTTCAGAGCTTTTGCCATCTGTACCCGTGGCTCAGCATAGCATGGCTTCTTGATGGGTGCAGCCTTCAGATCCAAGTTGAGGGACAAGGGAGGAAAGAAAAGCCAGATGCCCTCCCCGCCATGGCTGTCCTTGGTGCTGTGACCCTGCCTCCCAGCCCACTAGCTACTGTGAAGTTTTGTGGGTTCTCTGATGGTGGTCAGAGGCGAGTGACACTCACGCATATGTCGTGTCCTCTGCTGCCATGCTTGTTTTGTTTTGTTTTGCCTTTTGAGGCTGGGGCTCACTGTTCAGTTCAGGCTGGCCTTGAACTCGCTATGTAGCCCAGGCTGGCCTCGCACTTGCAGTGATCCTCCTGCCTCAGCCTCCAAACGCTGGGATCACAGGTGCACCACCAAGGTCTGGCACGTGCCGCCTCTCAGTTTGGGTGTTGGTGATGGAACCCAGGGCCTCGTGCTTGCTGAGCACAGCTGTGCCACTGAGCTGTGGCCTTTGTTCCTGAGGGACCTCTGCTGCAGACTCCTGGTCAGCAAAGCTGCGTGCTAGGACTTCCTCCTTTGAGAACAGTGCCTCCTCCTGCTGATATTAGGAGCTTCGGTTGTCTGCAGTTTCTCTGCGACAGAGCTGGCTGTGGAGTTTTTGGCTGAATTTTCAAGCAGTTCACCAGGCTTCAGTCTGTGTCCCTGAACCCCTTTTGGAAGCTGTCAGGCAAGGGTGGAGCTCAGGGTGGGGCTGGTGTCTGCATGTTCTCATTCACCTCCTGTGAGCCTGGCACGTTCACCTGTGTTTTCCACTTTTAAACTTTTTCTGGTGTCAATGTATTCATTTACATTCAGTAATTTTTCTTATCCAGTGTCTAATCTGATGTCAAAGCCATAGTTTGGTTAATTTATATAGTTCTAGAATGTCGACTTCCTAGTAATGTCTGCTGTCACAATTGAAATGTTTCTAATTCTTGGTAAATGTCTTGGGTTTGGCTTTGTGTTGAGTGCATCATTGTGTGTGCAGTTATTCCCTCTGAGTTGCTTCTATTTTCTTTAGTCTTCATGAGTTTTTTTTTCTTGCTATGTAGTTCAGGCTGGTCTTGAGCTCACTGTGTAGCCCACACAGAGCTCCTCCTGCCTCAGCCTCTCCACTGGTGGGATTACAGGTGTGTGCTAACCTGCCCGCCTCCATGCGTTCTTTTTTTGTTCTTTTTCCTTAAATTCTTTTATTGGTACACTTTAGGTACACAGTATGTTTACATTTATCACTGGGTGCATGTACCTGCACATGATGTATCTTGGTTATTTTTCCCCCATTCCCTGTGCGCCCTTCACCGCATCCACCCTTCCCTATTTACACAGACTTTGTTTCCATTTTTTTTCTTTTCTCATAATTTTTCCTTTCCCTTCTTTCCTTTCCCCTTCCCCTCCCATCACCCCTACACCTTTGGACCTTTCCTTCCTATTTCAAGTTATCAATTATTTATTTTAATCATTTTAATCCTTATTTACACTCTCAGTTTCTCACACTAGAGAAACTATTCAGTATTTACACATGTGTGTCCTATTTATTTCACTTAAGAGTATGGCCTCAATATGCATCCATTTAGCTATCTCTGGTTTCTCGTTCTTCATGGCTGAGTAGTACTCCATTTTATAAAAATACCCCATCTTCTTTATCCGTTTTCCAGTTGATGGGCACTTGGGCTGTTTCCAAGCTTTAGCTATTACAAACTGTGCTGCTATAAACATGGGTGCACATATATCACTGTGGTTTGATTCTTTTAATTCTTTGGGGAAGATACCCAGCAGGGGGATAGCTGGGTCGAATGGGACCTCTAGCCCTAGTTCTTTGAGGTATCTCCATACTGATTTCCACAGTGGTTGCACCAGTCTGCACTCCCACCAGCAATGGAGAAGGGTTCCTGTCTCCCCACAGCCCCGCCAGCATTTGTTATTGGTTGATTTCTTGATAGCAGCCATTCTTTCTGGGGCGAGGTGGAATCTCAGCGTTGTTTTCATCTGCATTTCTCGAAGGACCAGTGATGGTGAACATTTTTTCATGTATTTATTTGCTGCTTTTACTTCTTTGTCTCCCCATGAGTTCTTGATGGGGGCTTGGATGTGATACCATGTGCTGTTTAATGTTCAAGTGCTAGTGCCATGGACACACGGGAGCCAAGAGGAGCCACCTCCCTGAGGAGGACTCCCGCCTGCTTTCGGTAGATGTGCACCAGCAGTGGGTGCCTGTATTCAGCCCCTACCTTTGTAGTTATCTGGGCCATCCAGATCACCCAGAGCTGGACATTGTAGTCCCTTAATTAGGGTTAAAGCTTGGAGGGAGTTGTATTTAATCCAGGAGTAAGATTTTCAGATCATATCAGTATGGTATCTTCTGTTCCACTGTAATAATTTTAAACAAATTTACTTGTGCTATTTAGGACCCTCAGTCACTAGTTTGTCGGGAAGGTGTCTCTCTGCTCACTCTCGCTTTTCAGGTGCCTGTCTCCAGCTCCATGTGTGACCTCCTCATGGCTGACCTTCTCACAGCTGTACTCCTTAGCGCTCCCCAGTTGTTTGTTTTCTGTCTTTCTGGCTTTTCTCCTTCCTCCCTCCTTTCCTTCTTTCCTTTTTTCTTTCTTTTGCAGTACTGGGGATTGAACCCAGGGTCTTTGCACTGAGCTACATCCCTCGTCTGTTTTATTTCTTGAGACAGGGTCTTGCTAAGTCTCTTAAGTTTTCTAGGCTGGGCTTCAACTTGGGATCTCCATCAGCATCCCCGAGTGCTGGAGTAACTCTGCACCACACCCTGCTCCTCCCCCAATTATTTTCCCTCTGCAGATTTTAAACTGCTTCCCTTCACATCATTGCTCTCCAGGCGAAGACCCTGGGGCACTAGCCCAGTGTTGAGCCTAGTGTCGTCCTAGTCCGCCGCCACTGGAATGGGGTGTCAGCCAGCTGTGTGCTCGCAGCCCCTGGAGGGCCTTGTACGTGGCTCTTAGTAGTCTCTCCTTGTTATGTGCGAATCAGGCTCTCAGCAGAGCCTGTGCACCTTGACTGGTGAGTTTCTTAAGCGTTCTCCTTTAAACACTTGCTGTTACAGAAGGGTTCAAACACACAGAATGGATGGACCTCTCTTGTTTTAGTCTGTGCCCTTCCTCATGGCCCAACCCAAGCAAATTCTGCCATCATATTGCTAGTGCATACTTCAGTATTCATCTCTGAAGGACAGGGCTCCTTTAAAACATAACCGCCGTGCTGCTGTCCTGCAGCTGTGTAGCCTGTGTCCACAGTTCTTTTTTTTAAGAGTAGGAAAGGTTTATTGGCGAATACGAATGGAGAATAGGAATAGCTCCTGAGAGACGGGGGGTCCTGAGTGGGTTGCCCTTTGTCTGCAGTTCTCACAGCCTCGTGGTAGCTGTTGGGAGGTCCACACTGGGCAGGGGTGATGTGTCCCTTACATCTTCTGTGTAGGTCCCCTCTCTTATCTGGCTTTTAGTTCTTAAAGCTCCTTTTTTTTTTTTGGTACCAGGGATCAAACTCAGGTCCTTGTGCTTGCAAGGCAGGCAGCGGAACCACTGAGCTAAATCCCTGGCCCCACTTAAAGCTCCTTTTACTGAGAAGCTGACTGCTCCTCCCTGACTCTCAAGGGCCTCCCAGGACTGAAGCCCACTGCTGTGTTCCAATGCTTCTGACTTGGCTTGGTCTTATGTCTCACAGTGTCCTGTTCTTCCCTTGGAGGGCTTCGATGCTGGCTCTTTTTGGGAGGAGGGATGTTAGTGGCCTTTGATGCACAAGGCTTATGTCCCTTCACAAGATTTGAGAGGGTTAGTTTTTTTTAAATTTTAATTTAATTTTTTTATGGTGCTGGAGATTGAACCCAGGGCCTTGAGCACACTAAGCACACACTCCACCACTGAGCTGTACCTAGCCTGGTTTGAGAGGTTTAAGTTAATGATTTAGTTCCTTGTCATCTTCTAAAGGTGGGCGGTAAGGTTTCTTCTTTTTTTTTTTTTTGCTATCACTATGAAATATGAGTTTAAACATTTTGCTGCTTTCAGGCCTTAGACGGATTTCTGCTCACAGGTCTGTGTGCTGCCCTGTGTTGTAGAAGGGGCCAGTTCTGTGGGCGTGTTGCAGCCCAGTGACCATGGACAGATTCCCAATTCTAGGCTGCTCCTGGCCTGATGGGTCACATGCGGGCACTAATTTCTGCAGGTGGCATGCGATGAGGGCCCACTGAGTTAATCTTTTCAGGTGGCATCTTTACAGTGTTCTTCTTTACGAAATTATTTTTCCTTTCTTACTCAGGTGAAACCACAGTGTTACATAAGTCACCAGAATACTGCTCTTTGGTTCTGCATTCTCTGTAATATCCCTGATGCCTCTGTGCACACTCTGCCTGCGGCTCTGTGTTAGTGATCATCCTCACAGAGGGCCTGTAGCTGTAGCTGTCTGCCTCCCTGCTGGCCTTGTCCTTTGTGCCCTCACTTCGGTGCCTCTTGAGGCCATGTCGAAACCTGTTCTGTGTTCTAGGATCCATCCCTGTTGGAGGGACGAGTGACATTTCTCCAAGTCCCTGTAGGCACTGTGGTGTCAAGACAGGGTGACCAGGAGAGTGATGTGGCCCTGTCATGGGGGACTGGGCCCATGCTGGGCACTGCACACTCCGCTGGTCGGTGTCGAGGCAGCTGGAGGCAGTGCTCAGGGAGGCGTCCCCTCACCAGGCTGCCACCCCTCTGGCACCATCTCTGCAAGCAGGTGCCCTCAGGCAGCCTCAGCCCTGGTGCTCAGCTGCCCACATGGCACCTGCTGCCCCAGCCCTCTTGCTGGAACCCAAGGGATTGGGGTAGGAGGGCAGATTTACTGAGTCCCTCTGTGGATACAGGGAGGTTGGTTTTGTGAGTGTCAATGCAGAACCGGTATGCACAGGGTGGCAGGGCTATTGGCATCAAGTACTGGCCCACAGCAGGGTAGGGTCTGGTCTGTCAGGTTGCAGAGGATGACCATGTGGCCCCCCACAATTTCTCAGGGCGTGCAGGGGCCTTCTCTGGGAGCAGGGGGCTGGCACATGTGTGTGGACCAGGAGGTTGGAGGGCACTGGGAGGGAAGGTGCATGCTCTGAGATGGGAAAAGCAAGTTTCCTGTGATTGTTAACTAAGTAATTGCTGGGCATGGGGGTGCTCAGAAGCCTGAGGCAGGAGGATCACCGAGTTCCAGGCCCGCCTGAACTGCATAGCAAGACCCTGTCTCCAAAACAAATAAACAAATAATACTATTGACACTACGGGAAGGTTCTGAGCAGGGATAGCTCTGTCCACAGATACACAGAGGCCACAACAGCAAAGTATCAGTTGTGTCCATCAGGGCAGCTTCATGGGGCCCTGTGGAGCCCTTTGGTCACCTTGCTGGGGCCCTGGTCCTCTGGAGACTCCAAGCCCACTCTGGGTTTTTTGTTGTTGTTGTTATTTTTGGTACCAGGGATTGAACTCGGGACCTTGCACTTGTGAGGCAGGCGTGGTGCCACTGAGCTAAATCCCCAGCTCTCCCTTTTGCTTTTACCAGGATGTCAACATCTTGTTCGTGGTCTCAGGGCTACTGCATGTGTACCAGCGAAAGAGCGACAGCCAGGAGGACACCTGCCTGTTCCTCACGCACCCCAGGGAGATGGTAGGGCAGCTGGTGGTGCTCACAGGCGAGCCCCTCATGTTTACCTTCAGGGCCAACAGGGACTGTGGCTTCCTGTCCATCTCCAAGGCCCTCTTCTACGAGTGAGTCACCTCTTCTTGCCCACCTGGAGGCGCAGGACACCTCCCACGTCCCCACTCACCACCCTTTCCACTCGTGTGATCCCACATCCTCTGTCCCTGAGGACTCTGCAGGCCCAGGGCTGCTGTCACCTTGCTGGGCCATGGGGCTGCAGCCACAGCTGGGTGGATGGCTATGTCTATGCGCCCTTCCTCGGCAATCAGCCAGTGGTCTCCATCTGTCCCATAGATAGCTGCCTGGTGCTATCCTCTCTGACTGCAACTTCGCACGTTCCCGCTGGCTGGAACCACTGGTGGTACATGCATGGCCATCCCATCAGGCAGCTCTAACCACTGGTTGTTAGCTGGTTAACATCAGATGATGAGATTTAAATCAGAGCCACCTGACAGACGTACGGAACATGTTAAACCCAGACAAGCCAAGGCATTTCCAGAGCAGTTATCCTACCCCTGGGCGACGGCAGCCTCAACAGAGCAAGCCAGGGAGTGAGGATAGTGCCTCAGACTGTGGAGAGGGCTGGCGTGAGCCCCTTTAGGTGGTAGCCTGCCACCGTGTCTGAGGTCTTCAGTGTGCTGGGAAGGACTCATTTTACAGGTGGGGAAACTAAGGCTCTGGGAGAAATCTTCTCAGGCCCTTCCACTGGCAAGGGGACCCCACGCAGAACTGACCTGCATCCTCCTGTGCTGTGTGGATCTGCTGTCTTAGATGCACCATGCATTGCCGTACGCTGCCCCACCCTTTCGGGCCACCCTGGGAGAGCGCAGGAAGAACAGCGAGGAGCCTGGACCCTGCTTTCTGTGCAGCCTGCTCTCTGCGTCTGCCTGTGCCCTGCACGCTCATGTATGTGTTTATGTCTGTCTGCATCCTTGTGCGTGTATGTCTTTGCTTGTATGCATATCGATGTGTACATTTCTGTGTCCTTTTCCATGTGTGTGTCTGTTATTGTCTGTCTGTGTGTCCTTGTCCTTGGGTCCTTGTCCATATGTGTACCCGTGTCTGTCCTTGTCTGTGTGTACGTGTCTGTGTATACGCCCATGTGTCTTTATCTGTCTTTGCATCTCCATGGGTGTCCTTGTCCATGTGTGTGTCCCTGTGCATGTCCTTGTCAGTGTGTGTGTCCTTGCCCGTGTGTGCGCGAGTCTGTGCATGGTATGACATTTCCTGCTGTAGACACTTCCATCCTATTGGCCTCATCCTGAGAGTGTCCTGGGACTCTCCTCAAACCCCAGGATGAAGTAGCAGGACCGCCTTGCCATCTCCCTGGGTTATGGAGAGGCAGAGCCTCCATCCTCCTGTTCTCAGGAAATGATAGTGGCATCTGTCCTACCCGGTGTGGCTGACAGCAGTCCGTGAGCTGCCCTACCTGACCCCAGGAAGCCCTTGCTTCTGCCCCAGGGATGATGTCCTCCTGGGTCAGAGCCTCTGGCCACTCCACCCACCCAGAATAGACCCCTCAGCCCCAAAGCACTTGCTCCCATCCAACCTCAATGTGAATGCAGTGTGCAGGACCTCACTGCCAGGACCCTGGCCTTACGAGTGGTCTGTGCGGCAGGGAGCCCAGTGCTGAGCAGGGCTTCCCCTGTTCCCCGGCAGCCGGCAGCATCTCATGACTGTCTGGGCGGCAGGGCAGCGGTGTCCCCATGGGCTCCCAAGTGCTGTGACCCCAAGTGGTGGACCTGGTGGGATTGGGTGGCGGAGTGACTCCAGCTGCCAGCAGGATCATGCGGAAGCAGCCGGCCTTTGTCCTGGGTGTGGCGCACACTGTCATGAAGAGGATGTCCTTTGTGCGGCAGATTGACTTTGCCCTGGACTGGATGGAAGTGGAGGCTGGGCGTGCCATATACAGGTGAGGCCCACAGGTATGTTGCAGAGTACAGGCAAAAGTCACCATGTCCAGCTAAAGGTCACTGCTAATGGGCTCTCGTATCTGTTGAAAGAGGATGTGGACTTACTGTGCAGGCGGGAAAAGGTGTCTGTGCAAATTTGCTATGCCGGCACATGTGTGGTGTGCACAGACCCATTGAACCCATGGGTGCCTGGGGATAAGGAAATTCATCCCGTGGGGCTGCTGGGCTGCTGGGCTGCTGGGCTGCTGGGCCAAGGGCCTCCAGGCCTCTGTGTCTCTGTAGGCAGGGAGACAAGTCCGACTCCACGTACATCGTCCTCAGTGGCAGGCTACGCTCTGTGATCCGGAAGGAGGATGGGAAGAAGCGCCTGGTGGGGGAGTATGGCCTCAGAGACCTCATTGGGGTGGTAGGTGTCGGTCCCCTGGCTGTTTTCTGTGATGCTCTGAAGGACTCCAGGGGCAGATCCCCCACAGCTCATGGCTGAGCTCAGGCCCTGCCTCTGTTCAGGGTTGTGTCTGGGGTGCTGGCTCCTGGTTGCTAGGCACTCACTTGCTCCCTGCTGGTGCTGGAGCCCTGGAGGGTAGGGGCCACTGTTGCTACCTGAGGTCTCTTTCGAGAGTGACCAGCAGCTCATCCCAGCTTCCAGGGCCCCTAGCACAGGTGGGTCTCTCTGTCCTGAGCTGTGGCTGACCACCCTGGAACATGCTATGTTCTCCAGTTGCTGGGCCTTGGGGAAGCCTCACTGGGGCTCAAGGGGCCTTGTGAGCGTATACTGAGGGCCACTTCCTCCTGGGAAGCCCCAGCTCCTCTGACTCCTGCCTGCCTCCCCTGAGCACTGCCTGGGCAAGGGATCTTCCACGTCAGAGTGTGGGGCTTCCTGACCTCCTCTGGCTCTGCACACCCTGTAGGTCTCTGGTGCAGGTTCCTCAGTCCCGCTGGTAGGGCTCCCACAGCCTCACAGGACACGTCTGATGGCTCCTTCTTGGGAGTGTTCAGGCTGCCTTGTGCCAGCCCATGGCAGCTGGAACATGCTGGGTTGCTGGGCCTGCCTGTGGGCTCTGTGGCACCCAGCCCCTGCTGCAGTCTGCAGCACCATCACAAGCAAAGCACGTTGCTCCTTGTTCTCACAACACTCACAACACTGCCTGTGTTGCGACAGCCTGGCTGTGCACAGCTCTCCTGCAGGCTGTCTACGACTGCTGCTCGTGCTGGGCCCTTGGACTGTGTCACATGGCCCCAGCCCCTAGCTCCTGTCCCTCAGGTGGAGACACTGACCCATCAGGCCAGGGTGACCATGGTGCATGCTGTGCGGAATTCGGAGCTAACCAAGCTGCCAGCAGGAGCCCTGACGTCCATCAAGCGCAGGTATCCGCAGGTAAGCCTGATGCAGCTGGCTGCACAAGGCCAGGTGATTATTTAGACTCGCAGAGGACATGCCTGGAGCAGGCAGGTGTGTCAGTGTGAAGACCGTAACAGGAGGGCACGCTGCAGGGAGAGGCTATCCCGGGACTGCTCAGGACAGGTGGGGTGGGGAGGGGTGAGGGCCCTGGTGCAGCTGTCTTTCTGGTTGTCCCCCTGTATGAGTAACGTGGGTGTCTCAGAGGGAAGAACCTGACCTCAGACTGGGGCCTGGCCAGAGCTGCCCAAAGGAATAGTCCGTAGTAGGGGAGGGACAGCGAAGAGTCTGCAGGCACAGACTTAGGCGCTTCAGTCAACACTTAGCCATCCCAGAACAAGGTGCCCCTAGTGATGGTGGTGACCCCGGGAGCACCTAGCAGAGCCTGAGGCTGCAGCTGCAGGCTGCCCCTCGCCTTTCCTGCTTCTGGTCTGCCTTTTCCCTGTGGGATCAGGGGTGTTGCTGCCTCTTGGTATGAGGGCCTCGCCCTTGGGAGCAGGCAGGTGCCCTGGCCACTGCTCAGCAGCTTCTGAGGCAGTGTGGGAACCGCTGTGCTGCACACTCCGCCAGCCACACCCAACGTAGGTGTTGGCCCTTTCCAGGGAAGAGGGTGGCTCTTCTGGGGCCCAGGGGTCTGCGTCCTGCAGTCAGTCAGCAGCAGCCCTGGGGAAGGTAGAGGCACCTCCTCTGCTCCTGGGGCCTGCAGAAGACTCAGAGTCCGTGCCAGGGGGGCAGAGCCCTCTTGGCCCCATGTCCCCGCCCTCACCCTGGCTGCTTCTCAGAAGGCTGCAACCGCTTGCCTGTAGCACCTGGCTGGGACCCCGAGGTCGCCCATCTTCTGAGGCCAGACTGAGCTCAGGCCTGGGTGAGATGCTCGGCAGCAAGGCCAGGGCCTCTCTGCGCAGGGCTCGCGTCTTGTTGGAGTGGCCATGGGGTGGTTTCCAGTTGGGGCTAATGTGGGACACTGGCTGCCAAGCGCTGGGTTGGCAAGGGCTGCGATCACAGACCCGGCGTTCCCCTGGGGAGCTGCTGGGTGGACACCTGAGGTCGGCAAGTGCAGCCTGTTCTCCAGACCTGGGCAGCTGTTTCGCCTCAGCCCTCGGGCAGGAAGTGGCTCCTCACTGTGTGGTGAATGTTTACTTCCTGGTGACTGCAGGAGATTCTGAGGGGCTGGGGATGTAGCTCAGCGGCACCACACCTGTCTGGCAAGCACAACGTCCTGAATTAGATTCCCGGTAACCCGAGGAGGCGGGGCGCATTCTGAGAACAGCCTCTGGGAGGCTGAGGCAGGAGAATCCAGTTTGAGCCCAACTTGAGCAACTGAAGAATCTACTGAGATCTATGTCTCAGAATTAAAAAAAAAAGACTGGGGTCTAGCTTAGTGCAGAGGTCCTGGGTTCAAGGACTGCACACACAAAAACAGGTGTGAAGTACCTTTTAATGCGTTTATTGGTCTCTATTGAGCCTTTACCTCTTGACATGGAAAATGATTTTTTTTTTGGTACTGGGGATCGAACTCGGATCCTTGCTCTTGCAAGGCAGGTGGCGGAACCACTGAGCTACACCCCCGGCCCTTTGTGGTTATGTTTTTAAAGGCTTTTATCCTGTAAAGAAGCATGTTCACATAATAATGGATAAAATGCCGTGTTTGGGATTGGCTCAAAAATTTTCCAGGGTGTATGTGAATTGAAATATTGCGGAGATGGCAGAGCACGGCATCCCCGTGCTCTCCCTCTGCTGGTGTGTGTCTCGAGTCCTCTGGAATCAAATGGACTTTTAAAAGCCTCAACTAGCAGTTGGCACTGAATCCGCTGCATGTAAAGCATCGTACTTTCTGGCATGTGTTTTGGACCCCTCTGTGCATACTATTTGTTTTTCATCCTAAACTTTGGGTCTTTGACCATAGCTGCCTGGGCAAGGGAGGATCCTGAGTTGGCCTGCAGTGGGGCGGGCCTGCTCACCAGCCCTGGGCAGTCATGCCACAAGAGCCCCCATCCGGCTCCTTTCAGGGTTACCAGAGGGCCAGGACTCAGTCCAGAGGGGCCCTGGAGGCCAAGCAGAAGGAGAGGAAAAGCACTTGCTCCCAGGTCACCTCGAGGCTGTGGATGCCGACAGCACAGTGTCCCCTCAATTATTCCTTGACTCACCCAACAGCAGTGGTGGGAGGGCCGGGGATTTAGCTCAGTGGTGCTGCACCTGCCTCTCAAGTGCAGGGTCCTTAGACAGCCTACAGTGTGTCTTCCGTCAGCTTGAAACTTACAGCAATTAAAAAGCACTCAACTCACTTTATTCGTATGCAGAAGCATCGAAAAAGTAAATTATGACAGTACTGTCAATTAAAAATTAGTTTTTTCACAGGGTATGGTGGTGCATGCCTGTAATCCCAGCACTCAGGAGGCTGAGGCAGGAGGATCACCATGAGTTTGAAGCCAAACTGGTCTACATAGTGAGTTCAAGGCCAGGGTGAATTACATAGCAAGACCCCATCTCAAAAAAAATTAAAAAAAACAAACAAGTTATAAATATTTGATACTTGGACCTTAAATACACTAATCTGCAACTGTAAAAGTTTAATATGAATACAGTTGAAAATAATCTTGTTATATCTAAAATGTGATGATTCTTGGGTATCATCTGGTGCCCAGCCCTGGTGTGATCCATCCAGGTAGGGGCAGATGGCACCCTGCAGGGTGAGCTTCAGCTCAGGAGGCCCCAGCAGTCTGTCTGTCCTTGTCCTCCTTGGGGTTGTGAGTGGCTTCCTTGAGTTGTCTGCCTGCACTGAGCAGAGCTGGCTTCAGGTCACCAGGGACCCACTCTTCACACCTGCCTCCTGCTCAGCTGGCCCTGGTGTGGGTCTTCTCACCCAAACCCACAGCTGTTTCAGCCCAGGGCAGTGCAGAAAAAGGGGCCCAGTGTCCTGTTTGAGCATCATTGTGGGGTCTTTAATTCCCACCATTTCATGGTTTAACGTGTGGTGTGGCCGGAGCACTAGCATGCAACCCAGCTACTTGGAAGGTCAAGGCAGAAGAATTTCTAGTTTCAAGGCCACCATAAGCAACACAGACAATATGGGGAGAAGCAGGCTCAAGAAAGAAAAGAGTGTGGTTTGAGGTCTGGCTTCTTTTTCTGCCTCCAAGTGGTGACTCGATTGATTCATCTCTTGGGTGAGAAGATCCTAGGCAGCCTCCAGCAGGGACCTGCGACAGGTGTGCCCCCCACCTCGGAGGCAGCCTCAGAGCCAGCCTCGGAGCCCCAGCCATGGATTCCAGCCCCACCCATGGACCCCACTGCTCCCCCCTGCCCTGCCCACTCCCTCCTACCCACACAGCCCTCTGCTGCCTTCCTGGGCCTCGGTCTGGTGCCCTCCGCCCTCCCTGCCTGGAGCCTGGCCCCGCCTGGAGAAGTGCCACTTCCCATCTCCACTCGGCCTGGGGAGGGGAGGCACGGAGGCTGGCGCTGGGTGCTGAGCTACCCCTGGGAAGTGCCCGGAGTCCCACTCGGGGCAGCCCCGTTCGATGGGCCGGGTAGAGGGGTTGCTTACTGTGGCAGTGCTTGGAAGGTCTTCTTTCTTTCTTTCTTTCTTTTTGTTTTTGGCACCAGGGATTGCACTTGGAGGCACTTGCAAGGCAGTTGCAAGGCAGGAGGCAGAACTTCTGAGCGAAATCCTCTGCCTGGAAGGTTTTCTGCAATGCATTTGGGTGGGCAGTGCTGAGGGGAGCTCTCCTGTGGGTGTGAAGGAATGTGCTATATCTCCCTCCTATCTTGCTAGCTGATTAGAAAAAGGAAGCAGGGTAAAGCAAGAGACCAGGAGGCAGAGGCTGCTGTGTCTGTCCAGCGCCCAGCAGGGAAGGTGGCGTTTCAGTTTGTTTTCTCCGAGAGGTGGGGATGCCTTTTACGCAGGAGCCACTGTACCTCTGGCCTCTGGCTGTCCCCTCCCCCGGCCCCCTCCCCTGTGGCCCGGCAGTGTCTGCAGCCCCAGACGCAGGGCCTCCTGCTGTCCAGTGCTTGGCTGTCCTCCACCCCTGCCTCCCCTCCTACCCCCTTTTCTGCTTGATTTTCTACTGATTCCCCCTAGTTGGTTCATGCATGTGTGTCCCTGCAGTGACACGTGAGCTGCGTGAGGCCCGGGTCTGCACGTGTGCGCCAGGATGAGCTGGTGGACAGCTGTGCGAATGGAGGCCGACAGGGAAAGGCAGAGCTCTGCTCCAGGACAGCCTGCTCTGCTGAGTCACATGAGCAGAGCTGTCTGTGCTTCTGAGTGCTGCTGATGGGGGGCACCACCCTTTGCTTTCAAAGGGCTGGTACTGTTGTGTCTGAAGTGAGTTCCTTTCAGGTAGCATATGATTGAGTTGTAATTTTGTCATCCCTTATAGCAATCATTATCTTTTAATTTATCTCTTTAGACCATTTATACCTAATATAATTATTCTGTTAGGATTTATCTCTGCCATTGTATTTTTTTCTGTTCTCCCACCTTTTAAAAAAGAATATTACCCTTTTTTCCTACCTTTTTTTAGGTTGCCTGACCTTTTATTTTTATTTTTTTGTGATGTTGGAGCCTGCACTGAGCTGTAGTTGTAGCTCCTTTCTTAATTTTTTTTTTTTTTTTTTGAGACAGGACCTCACTAACTTGCCGAGTGGTCCAGACCTGACTTGAACTTGGCGTCCTTCTGCCTCAGCCTCCTGAGGGCTAGGGTCATAGGTGCGCAGAACCGTACCTGGCCTTACTTGGCCGTTTTGAGCTCATCACATTTATTTATCAATTGTGGCTTCCCCTATCTCTTCCTAGAAGATCCTCAGTGGTCACAGTAGGGACCCCAGGACCCACGCTTACCCTTACCTGTTGCCCCAGTACTGTTCACTTGGGAGGGGTGAGCCTCTACCCTTGCACGGGTCCCATGCTCTTCCCTTTGCAGGTGCTGTCTTAACAGCTTCCTTTCCGTGTGTCGGGAACGCCGAAGAGCGTGGACTTGTCTTCCAGCTGTTAAGTCACAAGGGGAAGTGTCCATGCTGCTCACTAGACAGCTCCCGTTCCTGTTGCTGTCCTCTCTTCTTGCTCTTGGTGTTCCTCCGGGCACCCTTCCCCTTCCATCTGAAGCGTCTTTGTTCTTTTCGTCTTTCTTCTTCTGAGAGTGTCTTTACCTTCACCCTGAAGGTTGTCTTTACTGGGTATAGAATTCTAGTTTAACAGTTCTTATAGTTCAGCACTTTAAAAATTTTGTGGAAATCCAAGTACAGTTGAGCCTCCCTGATTCAAAAATTCAGAATCCAAGATCTGAAACTTTTGAATATGGGGTAGGTGCTCAAAATGGTTTTGTGTTTTTTTTTGGTACTGACGATCGAGCTCGGGTCCTTGCGGTTGTGCAGCAGGTGGCGAAACCACTGAGCTAAATCCCCAGCCTCTCAAAATGTTTTTAATTTCAGATTTTAAGATTAGGGCTGCTCAACCAGTAGTCTACACAAACGTTCCAAAATCGGAAACACTTCGGGTCCTAAGCATTTCAGGGAAGGGAGGCTCACCCTGTCTTTAAATTCTTTGCATATAGCTAATTTGTTATCTTTCTGGCCATATTCAAGACTTTTTTTTCTTTGGTTTTTAGAAATTTGATTTTGAAATGTCTGGGCACAAATATGTTTGGGTTTATCTTATGTAGGGTTTTCTCATTTTAAATCTATAGTTTTACATTTTTTACCACATTTGAGAAAATTTTAACCTTTATTTCTTCAAATATTCTTTCAACCTTGAATTCATTCTCCACTTCCGGAAGCATAATGACACCAATTCTAGGCCTTTATTATTGTCTCAGATACTGGGGCACTGTTCACTTTTTTGCACCTTTTTTCTCTCTGATGTTCAGATAGAATAGTCTCTTTTGATCTGTCTTCAATATCACTTTCGTTTTTCCTCTGTCACCTTGATTCTGCTATGAGGCCTATCCAGGAAGGTTTTATTTTAGGTTTTGAGTTTTGGTTCCTCTCTGTATCTCTGCTGAGATGTTCTGCTTTGTGTTTGTTTTTAGGTGTGCTCACAGTGACTGGTTCTGGTCGGCTGCCTCGTGGTCTTGGAGAATAGTCCAAGCCTTGTGATGCGGCAGCGTTGCCTGGATTAGCATTTCTTGCTCTAGTTAAGGCTTCCCGTTCTTGGCACCCAGGCCATTTGGCTTGCACTGACACTGAGTCCTGGGCTCCCATTTCACACCTCGGCTCTGCAGGCCATCACATGCAGTCACACCCATGTCCTGCCCACTTCTGTGGCCTGGGTTGCTCTGCCTTGCTCTGCCTGCCCTGGCTGTGCATTCCAGAGCCAGGGCGGAAGTGCTGGCTCTGCACTGTCCCTGTTCTCAGCGTCTCTGCAGGAGTCCTGGTAGGTTCCTGTGTGGGCCAGTTCTGCACACAGATCTGATGTATCCCTTCCCCTACCTCCTGCCTCTGGTTGGGCAGTGCCCTCCGTGTGCTACAGGGTCAGGGTCAGGGTTGGGAACTGCAGTGACTGACTATGCTGGGCTCTCGGGAGAGGACACTACATGGGGCAGTAGGGCGCAGGAGACCCCAGGCAGGCAGGAACTGGCAATGGCAGAGCCTGGTAGGAGCAGCGAGGTTGTGCCCTCAGCTACCACCATGGATGAAGGAGGTATGCTTCAGGAAGGGGCTTTGGTGATGGGAGTGAAGTGTGGTAGGGCCCTCAGGTGGAGGCTGAGGAACCCTGGCCCAGGTGTATGCTCCTTGAGGAGATGCCAGCTGTGGGCCCTTCACCCACGTGGAAGCTTGGGTGAAGGTCTGAGGTGTTGGAGGAGCCCCTGCAGTGCCCTTGGTGGCCTGCCTTGATTCCCCCCCAGCAGTTCTGCTGGTGGCTCCCTGATTGACCCCAGCACAGCCTCTTGGGAGTTGTTCCACACCTCCACTGGTCCTGGAGACTGAATGCAGACAAGATGGTAAAGGCATGCTGCTGATCCTCCAGCCTGTGCTGCTCCTAGAGTGCATGGTAGAAACCTGCAGGGAGGGCCGGGGGTTTAGCGTAGTGGTTCTGCCGCCTGCCTCGCAAGCATAAGGACCTGAGTTCGATCCCCAGTACCAGGACAAAAAATAAAGGAAACTGCAGGCATCTGGGTCATGTGAAGATCCCTCTCACCTGGCAGGTTTTAACTGTCCATGAAGTCACCAAGCTCCAGAGGGCAGAGCAGGTCCCTCCTGGCCAGCTCTGTGTGTGCCCAGGGCCAACCACCCACTGGAAGGATGGGGGAGCTGCTCCAGCCAGCGCAGGCTGTCCCATGGCTGCCCCACTGACGCCTGCCCTGTGTTCTGCAGGTCACCACCTTGGGCTCTGCGAGGCAGCAAGCATGTGGGACACGGGGAACATGGCCAGCAGCCTGTGCACAGTGGCAGCGTTGCCTGTGTCTGAGGACGTGCCGCTCACTGCCTTGGCCCCGGGGCTGTAGCATGTGCTCAGAGCCATCGGAGAGCCTGCCTGGTCCTGGCCCGCATCTGCACCTGAGGTGAGGTCCCGGCTTCACTCTGGCAGGTTGTGAGTGAGCTGAGCCTGGGCCGTTCAGCGAGACCATAGCTATCTCAAAAAAGAGAGCAAAAGAGCTGGAGTGGCAGCACAAAGCAAAGGCTCTTGGTTCAATTCCCAGAACTTCAAAAGAGAGAAAAGAGATGTTCTTCAGAGGGAAACATCTGAGAGAGAGGAGGGCTCAGCACTGGCCCCGGGATGCCACCCTGTCCCTCAGTACTGACCCGGGATGCCGTCCCTGACCGTCAGCCCTACCCTGAGGACCCCGCCTTGGCTCTGGAGGCTGCCTGGGGCGCATGTCAGCTGTCTGCTTCCTAGAAGACACACTGGCAGCAAGTGGTGGGTAGCTGGCCCTCAGAGGGACAGCGCCCTTAGGCCGGGGACTCAGCTCAGTGGCACAGCGCCTGCCTCACAAGCGCAAGGACCCAAGTTCGATCTCTGGTACCAAAAAAACAAAAAAAAACCCCAAACAAAAAAGAAGGAGCGTGCCCTCGTGGGGTCAGGTTGTTGGGCATCCCCACAGCGTGGAATGAAACTGCACCCAGGCAGGGGCGGCCTCTTGGGGCTCGCCTCCTTGCTCCTGCCGACGGTCCCTCTATGGACCTTGCCGTTGCCTCAGCCACTGTCCTCTGGGGCGGGGATGGCTTCCAGTCTGAGGGATGGCGAAGAAAACTACGCTGATCTTTTGTGTCCTGGATATTTGTGTGCTCCAAAGTTTTCCGTTCTCTGGGATCAATGCCCAGGAGTGTGGTGAGTGTGAGAAAAGTGTGTTCCATTTCACAGGGAACTGCATGCCGCTGTGCATCTTACCAGCTCTGAGTGAGGGGCCCAGTTTCCCCCGTCTCGGCCAGCACTCTGTGCTGTCACCACTTCTTAGTCTAGGTGTCCTGATAGGTGTGAGGGGCAGCACACTCCTAATTTAGTGTGTTCTTCTCGAGTGGCTAGTGACGTTGAGCATCTTCTCATGCACTCACTGTCTGTGTACATTCCCTTTAGTGAAATATATTCCTAGCTTTTGTTCACTTTCTTTCTTTGTTTTCAGTGCTGGGCTGGGTGGGGATGAACCCAGGGCCTCGCACATGCTGGGCAAGAGCTCAATAACGGAGCAGTTCTGACTGGAGGCTGGTGTGTGTGTGTGTGTGTGTGTGTGTGTGTGAGTCAGCGTGTCTGTGTGTGTGTAGGCAGAGAGAGAACTTTTTTTCTCTTTCAGTAGATTTTCTTGCATCGGTGTTAGGTGCATAGCAGAATGGAGAAGAAGGCGCAGAGATGCCGTTTACTCCCCGCCTCCATGCACAGCCTCCTCACTGCTCATAGTCCCCACGGAGCATCTGGGGCCCCCAGGACCTGCCCGACTAGTCAGGGCTGCCCGTGGAGCTTCGGCCTGCTCTGCCCACCATCTCCATGTCCTGTAGACTAGGGTCACTGCCCTGTGCTTCCTCTGTGCTCTATTCATCACCTGCCCCAAAACACTGGCAACCACTGATCTTTTTATTGTCTCTGTAGTTCACTTTTCCCAGAATGCCATGTAATTGGGGTTCTACGGTATGTAGCCTTTTTAGATTGGCTTCTTTCTTTTAGTAATATGCATTTAAATTCCCTCCATGTTTTGTGTCTGTGTGTTACTAGAGATTGAACTCCGGGTCTTCACACTGAGCAGCATCCCCAGCCCTATTTATTTTTGTTTATTTATTTATTTGGAGGCAAGGTCTCACTGAGTCTGTGTTGTCCAGGCTGGGCTTACACTTCTGATCCCCCTGCCTCAGCCTCCGACTGCTGGAATTGCAGGTGTGTGCTACAACACTGGCTCCTCCATGTTGTTTCTGTGTTTTATTCTGTTTTGGTTTTTTTATGATAGTAGGAGTTGAACCCGGCCCCTCACCCTGAGCTACAACCCCACCCCTGTTTTTTTGAGGCAGAATGTTGGGACTTCAGGGATATATCACTTTACCTGGCTTCCTTCATGTCTTTTTTTTTTTTTTTGTACCGGGGATTGAACTCAGGATCCTGCGCTTGTAAGGCAGGTGGCAGCACCACAGAGCTAAATTCCTGGCCCACCTTCTTGTCTTTTGATGCCTCAAGAGTTCACTTCTTTTTAGCACTGAATAATATTCCATTGTCTTGATGGACACAGTGTGTTTATCCACTCACCTCCTGAAGGACATCTTGGTTGGCCCCAGGTTTTGAGTAAATTGTGTGAATAAAGCTGCCACAGGCATCTGAGTGCAAGTGTCTGTGGACACACGGTTCCAGCTCTGTTGGGTGAGCAGACGCTAAGAAGCACAACTGCTGGATCCTGTGGTAAGAGTGCGTGCAGTTTCTGAGGAGCAAGCGGCGGGCCCCTTCCCGTCCCCACCCCAGGGATGAGAGCTCCTGGTCACCTCTCCCGGCACCTGTGTGCGGTCCTGTGCATTTGGGCTGTTCTGACAGGCCAGCCAGGCACCGCACTGTTGTTCTAATTTGCATTTCTGCCATGACGCATGGAGTGCTTGAAAAAGGTGTTTATTTTCTGTCTGTACATCTACTTTGGTTAGGTGTCTTTTCACAGTGTTCGCCCATTTTGTAACTGGAGTGTCTTCTTATAGCTGATACTTAGGAGTCCTTTGTGTATTTAAGTAACGGCCTTTGCCAGCTCTGTCTTTTGTAGACGTTTTCTCCTGCCTGTGTCCTGTCCTCTTAGTTCCTTGGCAGTGTTTGTTGTGGATGGGTTATTGCACAGTGAAAGCACAGCTTCCTAGTTACCTGTGTTTGGGTCATGCCTTAGGCACTATCTCTAAAAGTCACCACCAAACACAAGGTCATCTAGATTTTCCCCTCCGCTTCTCCCATCCTCTGGGAGGCTCTGGTTCTGTCTGCGCTGATCCTGTGGTGCGTGAGAGCTGGTCTGAGCAGCAGCTTTACAGACAGAGCGGCGTCTGCTCTGCCACCCTGCATGTGGGTGTCCAGCTGACCCACACCTCTGCTTCTCCCATTGCAGCACCTTTGCTCTTTCGTCAGTTCAGCTGCCTATATTTATATGGTCTCCTTCTGGTATGGCCTGACTTTTTATCCTTTTAATCTGTCTTTAGTCAAGCAGAAGTTCTTAATTGTATTGTAGGTCATTTTTCTCTCATATGGTTACTGCTTTTGTGTTTTATTGAAGAAATTTCATCCTGCCCTCAAATCCTGAAGACATACCAAAAACCTTGTTGTGTCAGGCATGGTGTGCATGCCTTTGATCTGGGAGGCTGAGCCAGGAGAATTTACAAATCCAAACCTAGCCTGGGCAATTTAATAGTTAATGCTTTAGTGAGACCTTGTCTCAAAATAAAAATTTTTAAAAGGCTGGGGATGTAGCTCAGTGCAAAGCCCTGTGTTCAATCCATAGTACTGCAAAAACAAAACAAAACAAGGACGGGGGATTTAGCTCAGTGGTTCCTCTGCCTGCCTTGCAGGCTCGAGGTCCTGAGTTTGTTTGTTTGTTTGGTGCCGAGGATCGAACTCGGGGGTCTTGTTCAGCAGGCAGCAAAACCACTGAGCTAAATCCCCGGCCCAAGGTCCCAAGTTTGATCCTGGTACCAAAACAAAAAAACAAAAACAAAAAAAACCAAACAAGCAAAAACAAAAAAAAACTTCGTTGTTTTATCTTTCCTTTTAAATTTACAGTCTCCCTGGGATTGATTTTGGTGCTGGTATAAGGCAGAAGTAAGGTTCATTTTTTTGTTTTGTTTTGTAGGGACCAACAGAGCAAGTTCCTATGCTCTGGTCACCCCCTCGTCTGGCCTGTGAGGCAGGACACAAGGCAGGTGTATCACGTGCAGGTGGCAGTATGGGACAGTGGGAGCCAGGGATCCACTGTTTGCGGGTCCCCAAAGCTCAGGAAAGCTGCTCTGGCTGTGAAAAGCAGCAGGATGGGTCTCGTGCACCCCAGCTAAAGTGTCAGAGGTTATCCTTTTTTCCAGAGTCAGGAGGGAGCCCGCATCTCTCCTGCTTCTCTGCCTCAGGGTGCTGCACTCCCTGGTATCCCATGGCAATTCTTGGGAATCACAGTGAGACAGGCAGAGTGGGGTGAGCTCAAGGCCACCAGGAGACCTGTCCGACAATGTCCTGTTGACAGACCCTCCGTCAGAGGGGCCACACTGCTCACTGGGCTGCTGTATCCCCTTTGCCTCAAGGCATGGGGCCACCTCTGTTGTCCACTTCTCACAGAGGGCATTTCTGCTCAGTAAAGATCCAAGCCGAGAGGGGTTTTCTTCTGGCACAGACACATCATCCGCTCCTCTCCTGGTACCCAGATATTGGGAAAGAAGCTATGTGGCATCCTGGCCAGCGGTGCTGTCCACACCAGAGCAGACTGGGGCTGTGCCCTGCGTGCCCACATCCCACAGAACTGGAGATAACAGCCCCCATTCTTTGGAAGACTAAACTCCAGCAGACCAGGGCCTTCCTTGGCTTGTAGCACCGTGTCCCCCAAGAGGAAGAACTCTGTCTCCACACAAAGAACCAGGTCCTTGGGCCAACCCCTCCCAGGAGAGAGTGGTCAGAGCCATCCTGGTCGGCAGGGCCTGGGGCCTCGTCAAGAGAGCCCAGAGCACTGCCTTGGGGGCTCCACACTTCCCTGGCTGCCCTGCCTGGGGACCCCCCCCCCAATCTAAGCAGAGGGCCTAGAGCAGCAGCATTCACTTAGGGACAGGTGAAGCCCAGCCTGGGTTCGCTGTAGCCAGACAAGGCCTGGCTCCAGAGCCTCCTGGAGGGGAGAGGTGGAGAAGATGAATTGCCCACCTTGCACAGCTGTCCAGGCGGGGAGGTGCCAGCAAGACACTGCTCTGAAGCTGCTGACTGGAGCTCTCGCTCCAGTCTGCAGGCCAGGAGCGCTGTTCCTGTGGGACCTGGAGCCCTGAGCCCTGAGCCTCCTGGGTGGGGCTGCTTCTGCAGTTTAACTCAGAGCTTCGACAGCCACATTCCAGTGACCCTCCCAACAGTCAGGATACCCTTGTTCTGTTGTCTCTAAGAAACATGCTGCCAGTTAAACTGTGTTATAGTTGCTGGGAGCATGTTGTCCTAGCACCTGGGATACTAAGGCAAGAGGATTGCTTGAGCCTTCAAGTTCAGGGCCAGCTTGGGCAGCATAGTGAGACTTTGTGATCTCTTATTGCTTAACTCTTTTGTTTTGTTTTGTTTTGTTTTTGGTACCAGGGATCAAACTCGGGTCCTTGGGCTCACACAGCAGGCGGCAGAACCACTGAGCTACATCCCCAGCCCACTTATTGCTTAAGTCTTAATTCCATGCTATGGGAGAAGCTTGTTGAGAATGACTAGACCTTCCTGTGCCACATCAGGGAAAATAGACTGCCGAGGTCCTGTGGCTTTCCCGTACCCAGCACTGAGGTCCTGGTCCTCTGCCGCTGAGGTAACTGTACCCCTTGTCACTGCCATGTGATGGGGTGGTTCCACGAGAGCCAGCACCACTCTCTTCCTGGCTGTTGCCCTCACCGCTGCTGGCCTTTCCTGGAATCCTGGTGCCGGCTCTGGTTGCAGATGATAGAGTGCTAATGTGGGAGACCCCAGATGTAGGAAGAAGGCAGCCCCCAACTCTGGGTGTGGGGAGTTGTGCCACCTTGTTTCCCTGCCCTTTGCTGCCCCTGCCCCAGTGCACATGCGCACAAGGTCTTGCTGTCAGTGGGACAAAGCCAAGCTCAGACAGGCGGAGGGGTGGCAGCCCAGGCCTGCACTTCCCACAGCAGCCCCCTTTGGGGGAGCTGAGCGCCCTGGTCCCCTTGCCTGTCCTCAGAGGTGACTGGTGGCTGTGTTCTCAGGCCCCGTACTGCTGCTGACCAGTGACGACGTCAGACAGCGCCTTGGCTCTGCGGCTCTGGACAGGTGCGCTGGCTCCAGCCCCACTGGTCCCCATAGAAAGCAGCCTCCTCCTTGCTGGCCTAGGCACATCCTGTCCTCGGTGCCCATGCTGCTGTCCCTGCGCCCCTGTACCTGCACACCCCAGCTGTCCTGCGCCCAGCACACGTGTGGGCCCTGTTGGGCTGCCCTCCCATCCCTACCCCTCTCACTGCCCTACAGAGCACCCCCGCCCCGGGCCTGGCCACAGCTGTGCTGGGTTCACAGACTCGGGCCAGGGCTGGGATGGGGAAAGGAAGGTTGGGCGCTAGCTGTCCTCGCCCTCTGCCGCCTCTGCAGCACCCCCAGGTACCGACTGGCCAGCTGGCTGGGGCAGCAGGAGGACATCCACCGGATCATGCTCTGCCGGGCAGATGGCACGCTTACCCCTGGGAACCAGCGCTGCACGCGGCAGGCCCACTGCGTCCCCATCGTGGGCCTAGGTGAACAGGAGCCCACAGTGGGTGAGGTGAGGGGTGCCCTTCCCACAGCCCACTTGTCTTTTCTTCTGGATAAAACATTTTAAGAACGCAGAAGCGGCCCGGGCTCCTGCCTGTGTTCCCGCCTGTGTTAGAGGCGTCCACTGTGTTCTTCTCCAGCAGTTTTAGCACAAAGCCCAGGAGGGGCCCTGCCCGGGGACTGGGAGCCTCTGTCTGTCTCAGGCCGCACAGCGTGTGTGTGACACGTTCGAGGGCAGGTCTGAGGCTTGGTAGGAAGAGCGCCCTACTTTACCTCATCCTGGATTTTCTTTTTCCTCAGCATGTAGGACTGTGAGCTTTGTGCACATTGCTTCACTCCTCTTGTCGCTCGCCATCTGCCTCCCCCGTGCACTGCCCCACCGGCTCCTGCTGCCTCGGTTAGGGTACAAGGTCGGGTCACTGCAACAGGCCAGGTGCGGGGTGCCCTGAGGCTGCTGCCCTAGGGCGTGTTCATAGGCGAGGTCCAGGTGGCCTTCGAGTCCCCTCAGGCAGAGCCACAGGCCTCACACCTCCCCACGTTTGTGCTGTGAGTGGCACCTCTTCCCCCATTTCCTCCCTCCTCTGTTCCCTCCCCAAGCTTCTGCTTGATCTGTCTCATTCTGGGACAGCTAAAAATTCCTCCTTGTAATACTTGCTCCCATTTGACAGGAAGTGACCCTCCTGGTAAGGGTGAGAGACTACAGAACACATCGTGCAGAGGTCACAGTGAGTGTGCATGAGGCAGCATTGGGAACAGAAGAGATGTCCCTGTCCTTGCACCCAGCTCCTGTGTGGCCGTGCTGACTTCCTGGCACACAGCCTGGCAGGCCTGTGGTCAGAGCTTGGCTAGCTCCCAGACAGGCCATGCCACCACCCAGTCATTCACAGAAGCAGCAGCCACTCTCTGGCCCTGCCGGTGGCCCGTCTGTCCTGTGGGGCCAGCTGGCAGGCATCCCCCACACAACTCCGTCCAGCCCTGGGCCCTCAGTCTTGCCTGGTTCTGACAGCCCTGCTCCCCACAGCTGGAGTGGATGCTGCAGAGCACAGCTCTACGTGCCCAGAAGCAGCTGATCCTGCTGCACAGGGCCGAGGGCCCAGCACCAGTCCGAACTGTGGAGTGGCACAACATGTGGAGCTGGTGCTCAGGCCACCTGCACCTCTGCTGCCCGTGGCGCATCTTCCCCTGGAGGAGCTTGCCCAAGCTGGTATGCCTTGGGGGCCAGTGGGACCCCCAGCTCTTACCCGTCCTGTGCCTGCCATCCAGACGTCTTCCTCCTCCCCCTGACTGTGCAGCCCCCAGGCTGTGGGTGCTGTTTGGAAGGTGTCTCCACGCCTGAACTCTGGCTAGGAGTCCATGTTTGTCTGAGCTTGGCTTTGGGGCTCCTGGGCCGCCACATACATGATACTGTGCCCTGCATATAGGACGTATGGTGGAGGCCCAGCCCAGGCTGGCCGTATCCTGGGGACCAGGACAGCCAGCAGAGTAAAGCCAGAGCCTGGGCTGAAAGGCTCCCATTCAGTCAGGGGCCTGCAGAGCCGCAGTGGTCGGGTGGAAGCAATCAGGAGTCCGCGGGCACTGGGGCTCCTCCTCCACCAGGTGTGCCCAGCCCACTCAGGCCTTGCCGAGGATCCTGTGTCCCCCAAAAGCACTGTCTGCTAAGAGTCCAGTGGGGCTCTTCCCAGGCCAGCTAAGACAGCTCCTTGCCCTGGCCCCAGGGTCCCAAAAGGGCCGTGTCCTGGAGAGGACGCTGGCTGTGGGTTGAGTCTGGCTGGGTCCTCAAGCCCCTCCCGCTGCACTCTCAGATGGAGATGTATGAGCGGGTCCTTCCAGCGGCCCCCAGACCTGCACTCAGACCTCTCCCGCCTGGCGTGTGTGCTGACAGGCAACGCTGTCGCTTTGGTCCTTGGAGGAGGGGGAGCAAGGTGAGCCCACGAGTGCCGTGCTGGGCACCAGGAGGAGGGCGTCAGGCCACAGATGGAGGGCTCTCAGGTGGTCCTGCCAGCCTCTGCCAGCCCCGGAGAGTGCACAGCCAGAAGGTCAGGTCCCTGCTGCCGGCTCAGGGCCTTGTGCCTGGTGCTCATTGCTCTCGCCTAGCACAGTTTGCTTCCTGCAAGCTGAGCCGAACTGAGCCAAGCCAGCCGAACCGCTGTCTCCTCCTCTGAGCTCTCACCCTCTCCTTCGCCAGCGCCCCACTGTGCGCCTGGTGAGTCTCTTTCCGTTTTCACCTGTGTTCTGTGGGGTAAGGAGCTGCTCTGCCCTAGGTGAGCTAGCAAAAAACAGTCTTTAGTTCTTTGGGCTGTGGGCTCCTTAAAGGACTTTTTTTTTTTTTGAGTCAAGGTCTTGCTGTGTAGGTTACACTGGCTTTGAACTTAGTATATAGCCCTGGCTGGCCACAAACGTGCAGCAGTCCTCCTGCCTCAGCCTCACGAATGCTGAAATTATAGGTGTGCACCCCCACACCCGGCTGCCTTAAAGAACTTTTAACCCCAAGAATTCCTGCAGCCCAGCAAATGGCTTCCTTGGTGACACAGGTGTCGGGGCGGGGCGGCGGGGGGGGCCTACATCCGTGCTGGGGAGGGACAGCCATGGCTTCCTACTCTGATGGAAGATCTCAGAGGCAACCTGGCCAGGTAGGAAGGTCCTCCTAGCTGGCACCGTGACTGGGTCCTTTCACCCTGCCTGTGTCTTGAGTCCTGGCCCTGCCCAAGCTAGGGCTGAGGTGACAGCACTGTGTCACCACATCCTCGAGTCCCAGAATTTGAGGGACTTGAGACTCGCCTGTGCCTTGCCCTCACTTGAACACTGGCCTAAAGGTTGGGGTGGTCGTCAGGCCAGGGAGAGGCCCAGGTCCTTTCCATGGGTCTGGACAGCAGGCCCTTGCACTAGCTGGGCCCAGGCTTTGGGCCTGGCTTGTTTCAGCAACAGCAGGGGTTTTCGTCCAGGTGCACTTAGGAGCTCTGAGGAGTTGGCTGCAGCCCCTTGCATCCCTGAGCCCAGAGTCCCCGAAACAAGCACTGCAGCTCCCCTCCCTGCTTCCTCCCTCTGGTGCTAGAGGCAACCCAGGGCTTCCCACAGGCGGCAAATGTTCACTGCCGGCCACACCCTAACCCTCCTCTTCTCTTCTGTTTTTTCTCTCAATCTAGTTTTAAAATGTTTTCCTTTATCTTAGGTTTTCAATAATGCAGGAATAGTTTCCTTTTTTTAATATTTTACTTATTTGCTACCCATTTATTATTGGTCTTTCTACTTGAAATTTTTTTTTTTTGAGACAAGCTCCACGTTGGCCTTGAACTCACTGTGGGGCCCAGCCTGGCCTCAGACTCACAGCGATCACCCTGCCTCAGCCTCCCAAGTGCTGGGATTACAGGCGTATACCACCATGCCTGGCTCTGTATCTACTTTGGAAAAGAGTATTTTACGTATTCTATCCTTTTGATGCTTTTGGTCCAACAAGTATTTTTTCCTGACTTGTCATGTTTCATGATCTCTCTCTTCAGCTAATCTACTACTAAATTTATTCACTGAGTTCTTCATTCCAGTTGTTGCATTTTTCATTTCTAGAACCTTCACTTCCCGATTCTACTTTATCAAATAGAATCTTCTGATTTTTTGCCAAAATTATTAATCTTGTCTTTAATTCTTTGAACTTTTAAAGATATATTTAAGTATTTATCTTTTGTAATGATTTTGCATAGATTTTGTATTGTGTTAAAATACAGTTAACATAGAATTTACCATTTCAGCCATTTCTGAGTATATAATTAAGTATATTCACATTGCTGTGCAGCTATCAGCACTGTCCATTCCCAGTACACATTCATCCCAAACACACTCTGTGCCCGTTGAATAAACACCGACTCCCATTCCTCTCCACCGAACCCTGGTAATTACTATTTCAGTTTCCCTCTCCATGAATTTGCCTGTTGTAGGTGGGTGCCTCATGTGAGGAGAATCATGTATTTGTCAGTTGGTGTCCGACTTCTTCACTGAAAACACTCTTGTGCCCCAGGGTCCTCAGGGCCTCCTTCCCAGGGAGCTATGGGGTGCTCACCTGGACCTCCTTCCCTCTCAAGTTTCTTGAGGTGCTCACTAGGACCTCCTTGGGGGGTCGCTTTCTCTTTCCCGTCCCCAGCTGAACCTGTAAGCCTTGTGCTTCTCAACCTTGCTGCAGTCAGCAAAGGTTTGTAGGTTGAAGACACTGGGTGGGCTCTATGTGTGACCCCTTCTCCCCTCTTTCCCCGTCGCAGCTCCCAGAGAAGGACTGATTGATTGGTTTAATCTGTTTATCTATGTAGATAAACTAGGGCCCCTACACGAGCTAGGCAAGTGCTCAATCCCTGAGCTGCACTGCAGCCCAGCACAGATTTTAAATCACATGCACACTCCCTCTGTGAGCAGCATCTTTGCCTATCTGTGCTCCAGGTAGGAGTCAGGAACTGCAGAGGAGTGGTGGGCTGCGGTGGGGCAGAGCTCAGGGCGGGCCCTGGTGACACACTCACCTCTTCTCTGTGTCCTGGCTGGTGAACAGGCTGTGCCCAGGTGGCCATTCTCTGAGCCCTGGCAGAGTGTGGCATCCCTGTGGACATGGTCGGAGGCACATCCATTGGGGCCTTCATGGGTGCCCTGTATGCCAAGGAGCGGAACTACAGCCAGACGAGGATCCGAGCCAAGCAGTGGGCTGAGGTGAGCAGCAGCCTGCACCCTCTAAGGGCCTGGTCTCAAGGAGACAGACCTGCAGGTCTCAGAGTGGGGCCAGAGAAGGAAGCACGAAGAGGTCAAGGACATGGGCTCATGGTGGTCACCCAGTGACCACATGGGGAAGATAGCTGTCACCTGCAGTCCCTGGAAACAGGAAGTATGGCATGCCATGCAGGGTCCTGGGGCGGGGGGGACCAGGGCCAGTCAGGAGCAAGAGGAGTAAGTGGCAAAGCAAGGCAGGACAGCAGCACAAGACTAGCCCTGTGGGGCACTCAGCAAGCCTTGGGCACCTCAGGCAGAATTCTGGCTTGGTCTGAGTCCGATGAGGGAGCGGTGGTCCAGGCTCGAGCTGGGCTCAGGGTAGACGTAAACAGCTCTAGCCTCATCTTAAATGGGCTTGAGAACCTAAGCATCAGATGCAGGACAAAAAGGGCCAGAGCACTCCTGGCTCAAGCCTTTCAGCGAGCGGCTCCCAAGGATCGGGCAGAACCCAGTGGAGCCCTGTGTGGGATCAAGGGCACTTTGCTCTGCTTTTTAAAAGAATGGGAAATTGGTCATCCTCCACACGGGAGCTCTCAGATGTGCTCTTTGCTGCTACCATGCCTGTCACCAGGCCGCGAGGATGCTGCTGTGTGGCCCTCTCTACTCTAGAAATGGCTTCCCCACCCACCCCTCAGTATGGCCACCCAGGAAAGGGCTTGGGGTCACATCCTGTGTCCCAGTGATACAGGAACACTCACTAGGGTTGGCCTCTGAGCAGAGGCCACAGGGGTCAGTGTCCAGCAGGCAGGGAACAGCGTATCAAGGGTCCATCCCCAGGCTGGGGAGGCTATGGGAGGTCCTCTGAGGGTCTGGTGCTGAGGACAGGGGTACCAATGGTCAGGGTGACTTAGGTTCCTCCTGCCTTTAGGAGGGTGTGCTGGGCTGTGGGACCTGCCAGGGTGGCAGCCAGCACTGAGGTGGCAATGGCTCTCTGGAGCCAGGCAGAGGTTTCCTGGGGGGTGGACTGGGCCCTAGGCAGAGTCCAGGACATCCTGGCTCATGCTCCCTGGTTGGTCTGCAGGGAGAGTGTCACTCCTTGAGGCCACATGGCGGCTGCACGTCCAGTGGGGCTCTAGGCTTGTCCCTCCTCACCACTGAGCTGGGCCACCCCGCCCCCCAGGAGCAGTAAGGGCCTTTTCTTTCCATGTCTGACCCGAGAAGTCACAGGCCGGCCTTGAGACTGGCCATGCTCAGGTGGGACTAGTCACACATCCTTGATCATAGGTGCTTCCTGCCCCTTCCCACGAGAGCCACTGAGAAAGTGGGTGTGGGAAAGAGCCCTGTGCACTAGAGCCCTAGGCAGCATCACCATGGTATGTGTCTGGTCACCTCCCAGAGTCCCTGCTCTCTGGAGAGGTGACCGGGGGCTCCCTGGCGATTATGCCTGGACTCTGAAGATCTTGGCCAGTGAGGTGTGGTCCTTGGGTTCTTCCAGCTGCTGACACCCCCTCCCCCTACAGTGATAGCCCTGCCTGCTCCTCCTGCTTCAGTCTGGAGGCCTGGGCACAGGGGTGTGGTCGAGGCTGCCCCAGGGCAGCGAGAGACCAAGGGCACCGTTGGCCTTCATGTCCGCTCTGAGGCCCAGGCCCATGGCAGGCACCCTCTGTGGATGTCAGAGACCTAGGACATTGCTAGACACCTGTGTCCTGCTACTGGGAGTACACACATGTGCCATGTCCTCACCAGATAGGCTCTCCGACTGGGTTGAGCTCCTCTGCAGAGTCTCCTGTGTCCCCAGGACATGACATCGATGGTGAAGGCCATGCTGGACCTGACCTACCCAATCACATCTATGTTCTCGGGAGCTGGCTTCAACAGCAGCATCTGCAACATCTTCAGAGACCAGCACATTGAGGTGAGAACCCACAGCCATGCTTGGCTGGTGTGAGGTGCCCAGGAGCCCTCAGTGTAAGGGGGAGGTCCTCTGAGACCTGCCTTCCCCACAGGACCTGTGGCTCCCCTATTTTGCCATCACTACCGACATCACAGCCTCTGCCATGCGGGTCCACATGGACGGTGAGCACTCCTCCAGCCCTGGGAACCCAAGGCCAGTCCTTCGGGTCCATAGAGCCAGGGGTGTGGCAGGAGCGTGGCAGGAGAGCGGGTGCTTTTGCAGGGGCACCAGGGGTCTCAGGAAGGAGGCAAGCACTATGGGTAGGTCTCCAAGGGAGGCAGGGGAGGCCCCTTCATGAGCACCCAGGTGGAGCAGGACAGTCAGGAGCAAGAATATTCAGGTGGACAAAAGGGCCCCGTGGGGGAACAGAGGGAGGGACACTTCCTTTGGGGCAAGTGCCCTCAGGGACTAGGGTCCCAGCAGTGGTCTGTCACTGGCCTAGTGCCCTCCTTGGAAGTGGGACCTATACATTCTTGGGCCAACCTGTGGTCTAAGACAAGAAGCTGTGGCAGGTGGCAAAGTGCTCCTCTCTGGGCCCTCTGCCACCAGACCCTTTTGACCACCAGGCTCTCTGTGGAGGTACGTGCGTGCCAGCATGTCCCTGTCAGGCTATATGCCCCCTCTCTGTGACCCCAAGGATGGACACCTGTTAATGGATGGGGGCTACATCAACAACCTCCCAGGTGCAGTAAGGGCTGGGGGAGCTGGGATGGGGGCAGTGGTCCTCGGGCACTCCACTGCACGGCTGCCTGCCATGGCTGCCTCCACACCAGGAAGGCTGGGGTGGCACACGTTTTCCTTGGAGTGTACCAAGGGAGAATGTCAGGCTGGCATCAGTTAGGAACACACACACACACACTGTGTGTGCACCAAGTGTGCCTGGCATATGGCTGTCCCTGGTAGCACAGCGGTGTGCAGAGCAAAGGCCAAGCAGACAAACCAGAGCACTTAGTTCCCATCTGTGCCCACAGTCGGGGACTAACAGCCTGCAGGCATCACATGTGTTGCTACCTGTTTGATGTGTGCTCATCAGGACCCACACCTCCCGCCTCCACTGGCCCTTGGGGCACAGTGAGGCAGGGTCTGGGGTTCCACCCTAGCATTTCCTCCATGCTCGCTGGTCCAGGGGTGACCAAGGCTGCCTCCTCCCTAGCGGATGTGGCCAGATCCCTGGGGGCAAAGGTGGTGATCGCCATTGATGTGGGCAGCCGGGCCAAGATGGACCTCACCACCTAGGGCGATACACTGTCCTGGTGGTGGCTGCTGTGGAAATGCTCGAATCCCTTGCCTACGAAAGGGAAGGGAGGAGTGGTGGCAGGTGGCCAGGGCTCCCCCTGTGGCTCCTGCTGCAGCCCCCATGCCCTCTGTCTTGCGGAGGCCAGCAGGTCCCTCCGTGTCCCTCCCCTGGCCCTGGGACCAGCCCTGGGGCAAGGAGGGACAAAGGAGGCACTCAGAACTTAACCCCAGCCTGTGCTGCACCTGGGCCAGGAGGTACAGGCGTGAGGCTGGGCCAGGAAACTTGGACGTGTCTCAGCAGGTGTTGAACATGGCTGAGATTCAGACCTGCCTGGCCTACGTGTGCTGCATCCGGCAGCTGGAAGTGGTGAAGAACAGTGACTACTGTGAGTACTTGCGGCCCTCTATCGACAACTACTGTACCCTGGACTTCGGCAAGTTCAACGAGATCTGCGTGAGTGCCAGCCCCAGGTGTGGGGGCAGAGGAGCCCCGAGCTTCCTCCTGACAGCACTGGGTGGGTGGGGGCTCCTATGCCTCCTCATGGGCCTGCTGTGTGCACAGGAAGTGGGTTACCAGCATGGGCGGACTGTGTTCGACATCTGTGTTCGGAGTGGCATTGTGGAGAAGGTGCTGCAGGACCAGCAGGGGACGAGCAAGCAGAAGGCCAGCACGGTGAGGGGGTGGGCATCTCCCTACAGCTCCAGGGCTGGGCTGGCAGTGACCTGTGGATCCCAGTCTACTCTCTGAGGCAGCCCACGTGGGCTGAGTGTTAAGCAGCACTATGCACTCCAGGTCCTGCCCTGCCCCGCCCCGCCCCAATGCCTCCTCCACGGGCCTTGCTGAGATGGTGTCACTCATCGAGCCTGCCAAGGCAACTGTAGTGGAGGGTGAGTCGGGCACCCAGGAGATAGCACCCCCCCCCAGTCACTCACACTGGGACTCCACTGGCCAGGAAGCTCAGCCCACGTGACCCCACGGCAACGGGACGGGCTCCCCAGGCCAGCCAGGCCTCTCCCTCGTCCACCCCATCCCCAGTCGTGCCCCATACCTGAGTGGACCCTGAAGGAGAAGGCAGTGAGGACCATCGGCTCTCCCCACAAGGGGCAGCCTGTCCGCATCGGGCCACATGTGCTGGCCAGGCACTGCAGCTCTGCTCTTGAAGGCGAAGTCTGGTCTGGGGCTGCCCCGCTGAGAGCAGGCCAGGAGGGTCTGCTTGCTCTGTGTCTTTGCGGAGGACCCTCCGGTGGACAGGGCCAGCTGTGATTGGGGCCCATGCTGCCCGGGGCAGGGTTCTGTGGCCGTGCTCTGCCTGAGTTTCCACAGTTACTCATGGACGCGGCTTTCTGTGTTGCTCCAGATGAATCTGACTACCAGACTGAGTGTGAGGAAGAGCTGCCAGATGTCCCCAAGTACGCGTATGCTGACTTCCAGAGTACCCAGGTTGAGCGTGGCTCAGACTCGGTGAGCTGTGAGGCTGCCCTCAGGCTCCAGGCCTGCGGTCAGGGCCTCCTCATCTGCACTTTGCTGACAGGAGGATGACCTCTCGCTGCAGCATGGGCACCCCGGCCGGCCGTCCTCGGAACCAACCCAGAACTCCTTGTCCTCCGGGCTCCCTGACCGAGACACGCAGAAGCCTTTGCTCCGAGGTCTCCCAGAATCTCTCATCCCCGCAGCAGGCAGGGTGCTGAGCAGAGGCTCTGCCTGCTCCTGAGGGCCCCTTTCCTGGGGCTTCTGCCATCTCTTCTAGGGCCCTTCGAGCTTCTGGGAGGCCTGGCTGGCTCTCTGCACTGGCACCGCAGGTCCCCCTGAAGCCTCTGTGAGGTGCAGGAGCCCCGGCTGGATGTTAATAAAGGCAAATCTGATTGTGAACATGTCTGTCTCTTGGTCAGAGCAACACCAAAGTGAACCTGACGACTGTAGGTCCCTGGGGGACATGTGTCATCTGTCCTCCCAGGGAGGCAGCTCCAGCCATGGGAGGCAGAGTGCTCAGGGCCCCGATAGGACCGGGGATCCCTAAAGCAGAGGGAGCCCCTGGGGCCCACAGGGCTTGTTGGAACACGTGACAGTCTCCCAGGTGGGGGTCTCCCACCGGCTTACAAGGCCTAGTCCCAACTCCGCGGCCCTGGAGGCACCGCACACACCCTACGTCACGGGGCAGGGCCGGCGCAGGCCACGCCCCTAGCGTGACGCACGGCGGAGCCACGGCCCCGGGCGGCCAAGCTCACCCGGGCGGCGGACGCGCGGAGCGCCCGGAGCGGCCATGCGGGGTCTGAGCGAGAGCGGGACTCCGACCGCGAGCCTGAGCGCTACCCGCGGCGTGGCGCGGCTCCCCCGGCGGAGGCGGCGGGCGCGGGGCGCGCTCTGAGGCTGGGGGATGCGCGGCCGCGGCCATGGGTGCCGCGGCCTCCAGGAGGAGGGCGCTGAGAAGCGAGGCCGTGTCCTCGGTGGCGGCCAAAGTGCGGTGAGCGCGGCGGGTTGGGGCGCGGGGCGCGGGGCGCGGGGCGGGGTCTTGCCCGGGCCGACCTTGCCTCTGTCACCCTGCAGCGCAGCCCGAGCGTTTGGAGAGTACCTGTCCCAGAGTCACCCTGAGAACCGCAACGGGGCAGGTAGGCAGCGCATCGCGCGCCTGGGGTCTCGACTCTGCTCCTCGTAGCCCCTGCCCTAGCCTGGCCCAGGCCCTGGAGGAGCTCCGATCACTCATCACCATGACACCCACCCAGCCTGGGCCGTTGGCATGGCAACAGGCCGCCTGGCACCCCCGGGGCTGGCACTACTGTCTCCGGGGGCCAGCTGGCAGGGGGGAGGGGAGGAGTTGGCACCAGGCACACGGTGTGACTGCAGAGGGGCTGTTTGTTCCTGCTCCCCAGAAGCATGCACTGGTAGCAAGACCTGTCACCCCACCCCGTGCACACGCAAGGGCTTCAGACCCAGATGGGAGGGCAGGGAGGCTGGGAAACACCTTTCCTAGAGACCTGGTTCCAGCAGCCTGAGCCCCACATCAGGCTCAGTGCCCGTGGGGGCTCCTGCCCACAGTGCGCCTGGAGACAGGCACCACAGGCTGGCAGGCTGTGGGCTCACCTGGTGTCTCTCCCCAGACCACCTGCTGGCTGACGCCTACTCTGGCCACGACGGGTCTCCCGAGATGCAGCCAGCCCCTCAGAACAAGCGCCGCCTGTCCCTCGTCTCCAATGGCCACTACGAGGGCAGCCTCTCAGACGAGGCTGTCAGCGGGAAGCCAGCTGCTGAGGGCCCTCAGCCCCGTGTGTACACCATCTCAGGGGAGCCGGCCCTGCTGCCTGGCCCCGAGGCTGAGGCCATTGAGCTGGCAGTGGTGAAGGGGCAGCGGCAGCGGGAGCGGCACCCTCACCACCACAGCCAGCCCCTCCGAGCCAGCCCAGGCAGCAGCCGTGAGGACATCAGCAGGCCCTGCCAGAGCTGGGGAGGCAGCCGCCAGGGCTCCAAAGAATGTCCTGCGTGTGCCCAGCTAGCCCCTGGGCCCTCCCCGCGGGCCTTTGGGCTGGACCAGCCACCGCTGCCGGAGGCCTCTGGCCGCCGCAAGAAGCTAGAGAGGATGTACAGCGTCGATCGAGTGTCAGGTGAGGGTCTTGGGGCCAGGGGCAGGTCTGGGTGGCGCGCTGGAGCCAGACAGCCACAAGCACTGTGAGGCTGGGAATGGGTGGAGGGTGTGTGCGGCAGGCAGACTCAGAGGAACCTCACAGGCTCCTGTGACCAACCCTCCACTCCCCAAGCTGAGGCCTCCCTCACCTCAGCAGAGCTCGGCTACATTTGGCTTGGCCCTCCCAGCACTGGGTTCCTGAAAGAAGCACTTACCTTAGGAGGGGGCCCGGGAGGATCTTCAGGCATGAGCTAGCAAAATGCACGGCTCCATTGGAAGAAGGGGCTGTCTGCAGGAAGTCCTGAGGAGCTGCCTGGGGCCTGGGATGTCGGCCTCCAAGGCGGGCTGTGTCTAAGCTGCGGTGCCCTATAGAGACGCGCCTTCCTGGAAGCTTCTAGTAGCTCTTTGCCTGGGCTCTGGGCAGGGTTCTAGGGGCCCTGGGAAGGGGTGGGCCCTCAGCAAGGTGCTGTCCACCGTGGGTGCTGGCCTCTACCTCTTCGTCCTGGAGGGATCTGAAAAGAAGGTCTAGTCAGGCATCAGAGAAGGCCCGAGACCATATGCACAAAGAAGGTGGAATGGGCCATTTCCCTGGCCGCCTCTGGGAGTAGACTGTCTTCACAGATGCTCCTCAAATTCTGGGAAGCCAAAGGGAGTTAAGAAGAGGAAGGACCAAAGCCTCAAGTCACAGGGTGTCTGAGCGTGCAGAGCCGAGTGGAGCCCTTGTGGGGACTCCAGGCACCCTGCTGTCCTGACTCTGTGGCTCTGGCCAGTCCCTTTCTAATGGGACAGGTCAGATTCCAGGCGCTGATCCACACCAGCCCTGGTTCCTTCTCTCTCCCAGATGACGTTCCCATCCGCACGTGGTTCCCCAAGGAGAACCTGTTCAGCTTCCATACAGCAACCACAACTATGCAAGCGTGAGTCCCACAAGGGCCTGGTGCCCAGGAGACACTGGTGAACCTTTGCTGGACTCCGGGCCAGCTTGGGAACAGTCACTGGTGTCCCACGGTGCCAGGTCCCCAGCAAGCCTGCTAAGCCTGAGACCCCGGGGGCTGTCACTTCCATAGCTCCTGTCTGGCCTGACCTCTCTGACCCTTTTTTTCCTCTCCTCCCTCTCAGCCCCCCACTCACCCCCAGACCCTGTGGTCTGTCCTCATGTCCTCAGGGACATGACTCAGGCCTACAGCTGGTACCATCATCACAGGGTGTGTGAGGGGTGCCCTTCTTGTTCTGTGTGACACAGTGGTTTTAACAGAGGGGTTTCCTGGGGGTCTGTGTCTGTTTCCCCTTCCAAGGAGGTGCCAGAGCAGCCCCCCGCCCCATCCGAAGACTGCTGTCCCTCTGCAGAACTGGCCCAGGCCAGCTGACTGGGATCAGCACCTGGGCATGGGCCCAGTTCCTCAGCTACTGCTGCTTGGCTGGCATCCTGCTGGCATCTGGTGTGAGGGACCCTGCTAGGCAGTGACAGGAGGGGGACTTACTTCAGGGGCCCTGGGGGCTGAGGGAAGCCTGGGTCTGGGCTCACTGTGTCTTCTCTCTCATGCTGCCCCTTTCTGCTGTGGCTTCAGCATCTCGTAAGTACCTGTGCAGCTTGTGCCTGAGGGCACAGCTGAATCCTTGGGGCGACCCTACCACCCCCAAGTAGGTGTGTGCAGGCCAGGGAACTGGGCCTGGATGGAGTGCTCAGCCTGTGGGCACTGAGGCCACAGTAGGGTGTGCTGGGAGCGGGGCCTTGGATGCCCTGCCGGGCCTTCTGTTTGTGCCTCTGTCCCCTCGTCTGTGTCCCTCCTGCCTCTGGCCAAGGGCAGTGCTGACTTGCCACGGTTTCCCAGGGTGTTCAGGGGCTACGCGGAGAGGAAGCGCCGGAAACGGGAGAATGATTCCGCGTCCGTAATCCAGAGGTAGGGCCTGCCAGCCACTCGCCACCAGGGTCTGTCTCTGGTCTGTACTGGCCTGGCCTGGGCCCTCCTGGCCCTGCAGACCTGACGGGGAAAGGGCGGTGGCGACCACTGGCCTGGCCCTGCTCTGGGGACGTGGCAGGCACGAGATGCCGTGTGTCCTGGGCTCCTCTCAGCCCCAGAAGCTGCACTCTGAGGGTTCGTGGACAGTTGCGCTGCTGCCAGCTGGCTCCCCATGTCTGTCTGGGCCTGGAGCTCAGAGCTCTGGGGCTGTAGCGAGGCCTCGCCTCCCCTGCTCCTACCAGCGTGCCCAGGAAGCTTGTCTGTCCATCTCAGACAGTGGGCCTTGGCACAAGGTTTGGGGAAGCGAGGACCTGCTTCCCAGGAGGGGTGGGCGCCTGTGGTTGGTCCAGCCTGCAGGTGGTACAGACAAGATCGCCCTGGCTGCTGTGCAGAAGGTGGCCCTTGGTCCCCTGAGAAGGGTGGCTGCAGGGTTCAGGGTGGGGTGGGCCCAGGGACAGGATGTTAGGGTCAGCAGAGGGCGTGCCTGTGCACAGCCTGTGAGGACCACCCAGAGGAAGGAGGATTGCCTGGGAGGCGGGTGCCCTTGTTCTGGGTCAAAGCAGAGGCGTGGGAGGGTCCTGAGGGAGGAGGCTGAGGGGGATTTGCCTGTGGGTGGGCACTGGGAGGGCACAGGGCCTCCGGGAGGGAGCTGAAAGCAGAGCCCTGACGAGGTCAGGGCCGGGTGGGCAGGGGCTGCCGCCCAAGACCCCATCGCCCAATGCTTCCTCCCCTAGGAACTTCCGCAAGCACCTGCGCATGGTTGGCAGTCGGCGGGTAAAGGCCCAGAGTAAGACCCCGGGGCGGGGGGGGGGCAGCTCTGTGCTTGGCCGAGGCGGTGCTTGCTGGGAAGACTGAGGTCCCAGGCCCCCCTCCAGCCCGGCACCCCCAGGGTTCAGCCCAGGCCCCGCCCCTGCAGGCCTCACCCCCAGCCCTGTCTTCAGCCCCGCCCAGGCCCTGGCCTCTCCCTGGAGCTGCACACCCCTCACATACACACAGCCTCCCCAGGCCTGCCCAGTGGTGTCCTTGGGCCAGGTCCCCACTGCCTCTGGCTCCTGTCCCTGCGCCCAGCTGGCCACTGGTTGTCGTCTGTTGTTGTGACCAGCTCCCACCCACTAGGCTTTCAGCCCTTCCGACAACCCCACCTCCTGCAGCCCCGCCAGGCCTGCTCCCTGGACCGCCCCATCTGATGGGGTTGTGCTCTCCCTGCAGCGTTCGCTGAGCGGCGGGAGCGGAGCTTCAGCCGGTCCTGGAGCGACCCCACCCCCATGAAAGCCGACACTTCCCATGACTCCCGAGACAGTAGGTGTCCGGGTGGGCCGTCAGCCCCTCCCCAGAGTCCTGAGGCCCCAGGTCTGGCCAGGGACCCAGCACTGCTCGGCTTCTGCGCTTGTGCCCCTGAGCCTCAGAACCGCCTGTGGGACGGGTGCCCACCGCGCTGACCTTGCAGGCAGGGTAACTGGGGGCTGCATCACCCGGGGCAGGGTCCTGCGGGGCTGTGCTTGCTGCCCTCGGAGCCTGGCACCCGCCCGGCCAAGCCTGACTCCTGCGTGCGGCTCGCCTCCTCCAACTGCGTGTCCCCTCTTCCCCATCGGTGCTGGCAGCTTTGTCCTTCACCTCACACAACCCTCCTACCACCCCCAAGACCCTCCAGGACGCGGCTTGCGGGCTCTGTGGGCAGCGAGGCCGCTGTCTCGGTGACCCCTTCTGCCTCCCAGGCAGTGACCTTCAGAGCTCACACTGCACCCTGGACGAGGCCTGTGAAGACCTGGACTGGGAAACGGAGAAGGGCCTGGAGGCCATGGCCTGCAACACGGAGGGCTTCCTGCCGCCCAAGGTTATGGTGAGGCCCTCCTGGGCGCGCTGAGCCTTTGCTGGGCTCCCCTCGTGCTCCGCAGGCTGCCGGGGATAGGGGCTGAGGGCTGTTGGCCTCTGCCTTCCACTGCCTGGGGACCAGGGCCTCTGCTCTCAGCTCCCTTGGGGTTTGGGAGGACATCCAGGCTGCACCGTGGGTTGTGGAGGGAGGCAGCCTCCCAGGGTGCTCCTCCGCTGTGGGATGGGTCTGGGCAGTCGCCGAGCAGCTCTCTTGTCTCTGCAGCTCATCTCCTCCAAGGTGCCCAAAGCCGAGTACATCCCCACCATCATCCGCAGGGACGACCCCTCCATCATCCCCATCCTCTATGTGAGCGTCCTGCCTGGTGGTCCCTGCTCCCCTGGGCCCCAGTCACCGCCCCCCCGGTGCCCAGAGGTTCTGTGGGGTTTGCAGGGGCTCTGATACATGGCCCACCTGTCCCTAGGACCACGAGCACGCAACCTTCGAGGACATCCTGGGTATGTGTCCTGCTGGCCTGATGTCTGATTGCTGGCTGGGGGGAGGGGGCCGCACTGGCTGGCGCAGTGCTCATACCTCCTGTCCACAGAGGAGATAGAGAAGAAGCTGAACGTGTATCACAAAGGGGCCAAGATCTGGAAGATGCTGATATTCTGTCAGGTGGGGCCCAGCCCTCGCTTCCCACCAGGGAGGCACCAGTGTGGTGGGGAAGGCGGCCGGGGTCATGCCTCACGAGTGTGTGCGTGTGCGCGCGTGCGTGCGTGCGTGCGTGCGTGTGTGTGTGTGTGTGTGTCTGGTGTATGGTCTGTGTGCGTGCGTGCATCCGTCCTGGGTGTGCGTGGGTGGTGCCTGTATGCCTACTGGTTGATGTGGGGGCAGGTGCAGGACACCTCCCTCTGGCCCCTGGAGGCCTAACCCACAGCCTCTTGCAGGGAGGCCCTGGACACCTCTATCTGCTCAAGAACAAGGTGGCCACCTTTGCCAAAGTGGAGAAGGAGGAGGACCTGATCCAGTGAGAGGGCGGGTGTCCTGGGCTGGGGAGGCTCAAGGCAGTCCCGGGGCCTGGGCTAAGGCCCCTGGGCCCTCCCCCACCAGCTTCTGGAAGCGCTTGAGCCGCCTGATGAGCAAGGTGAACCCAGAGCCGAATGTCATCCATGTCATGGGCTGCTACATCCTGGGGAACCCCAATGGGGAGAAGGTACGGCCCAGGCCAGCAGGGGGTGCTTCCCGTCCTTCCCACCTTGGGTCTTCCGGGCCTGTGCCGCAGCTCACAGCTTGCCCCCTCTTGCAGCTGTTCCAGAACCTCAGGAACCTCATGGCTCCCTGCAGGGTCACCTTCGAGTCCCCCCTGGAGCTGTCTGCCCAAGGTGAGAGTCCCGCCACCAGCCACAGGCGTGGTGGTCCCGCCCAGCCCTGAGCCCACCCTGCTCTCCTGCACAGGGAAGCACATGATCGAGACCTACTTCGACTTCCGGCTCTACCGCCTGTGGAAGAGCCGCCAGCACTCGAAGCTGCTGGACCTCGATGAGGTCCTGTGAGGGCCCGGGCCACGACAGCCACCTCCAGGCCACGGCCGCTGCACCCAGGACACGTGGCCCTGGTCTTGCCCAGAGCTCTTCAGGGGCCCCAGGGGTCACTCAGGTTCTCATGGGGTCCGGTCCTCACTGCGCCCATGGCCCCACGGCTGCAGTCCCGGGCCGGCAGACACTCAGCGGCTGGGGCACCAACCTGCCAAGCCTCGCCTGGAGGCTGCAGTGTTGAAATCCCCTCCTTGGGGTTCATAGAAATAAGTGCAATTTCTTATGCCCCTGAAACAATCTGAAGGGAAGCAGCATTACTAGTTAACTAGTCTAGCACTATGCTACTAGTTACGGCATAGATTACCCGGCCCAGTCCAGTGTGTGTCCAGGTCCTCTTAGCCCAGCCTCTCAGCCCTGCCGTATTTGATCACCAGCACCAGGGTGGCCCGTCTGTTAGCTCCCCCCCGCCCCGACACCCTGCTCACTGACCTCGGCCAGCGCTAGGCCTGGCAAGGGGCAGCTGGCAGCAGGAGGCGGTACGGGCTAGGGTCACGCCCATTGCCCTGAGCCCAGCAGCTCTCGCTTTTGCTGGCCTTGGTTGGAGGTCTCCTCCCCACACAGAGGACGGGCTGGGCTGGGCCCTGGAGGTTGAGAACCGTGCGGGATGCTACCAGCCCCAGCACTCCAGGCCTGAGGCCAAGGAGCTGGTGGTGGCAGGGGTCCCCGACTCCACTCTCCTCCGCCGTGCCCGGGGCCCACAGGTGGGCGCTCTTGTACATAGCTGGGGCTTGGGGGCAGGCCCCCCTTTTGCAGAGCCCAGGGCCAAGAGCACCTGCCTGTGTCCCTGGCCAGAGATGGGGCTGGGCTCTAAACAATGTACGATACCCCTAGAGTGACCATTAAACCTGATCCTCTGCTGCGGCTACGTGTGGTCTCTGTCAGTGCCCACCATGTGCCCACTGGCCTGAGGTCACTGCTACGACAGCTTCCTGCTCACCCTGGTCTGGCAGGGTGGGGCCCCCTGACTCCGCCTCACGGCCACATGACATGGTGGGGCATGGGGCCCCCGGCACAGGTCTGCCGTCAGTGTCGGGAGATGGAGAGTCCCACGGGGCTGGGGAGCATGTCCCAGGAAAGGGCCAAGTGCAGAGACTGTGCCCTCTAGCCACCTGTGCCCCTCCCTAGGCACCGAGCAAGGCTGCCTGCACCCTCAGGCACCCTGTGCCTCTGCTCAGCAGGAAGCCAAGGAGTATCCCCAGGACTGGCTGGCCATGGCCGGTGTCCAGGCCACAGCCACTGGTTGGGGAGGGGGTGGTAGCCACCTCTGCAGGCCTAAGGCCAGCTGTGGGGTGGTGGGGTGCATCCAGGGGAGGGAACAGTCTGATGCCAGTGAGTATGTAAGCCTCTGGAAGTTAGGTGAAATGTCAAATGTCCATGTGCTTCCGCTTATTTGGTTGCCTGTGCTCTTAAAGTGACTTAGGGAACCACTGTGATTCAGCTGTCTCTCCTGTGCCCAACCCTGGAGCACACAGTGCCCTGCCCCTGGGCCTCCTGGGCACCCTGCAGGCTCAGGCTGGGGAGCCTGGGCTGCTTTAGCAGGTGCTTCTGCCCCACACAGTCCTGGGGTTGCTGAGCAGGCTGGAGTCTGATGTGTGGCTTTCAAGGTTTCATTCCCACAGCCACCAAGGAGCAACGCTTGAGTAAAAGTCAGAAGGCGGGGAGCCGCGAGGGCGGAACCCAGCGATCCTGGGGCACGAGGCAGGCAGGGTGCAGGCGAGGCGGAGCGGGTGGGTGCCCTGGCTGTCCCCCACTTCTTACACCTAAAGAACAATTGGGACAGAAACATTTGTAACACACGCAAGAGCTTAGGGATTAATCTATTACTACTGACTTTAATATGTAAAGTTTATAGGCAATAAGAGGAAGACAGTAGCAGTAGGGAAGATGGGCAAGACAGGATGAGACAGGCGGGAACTGGGTGCCAGCAAAGGTGAGAGAAGGCTGAACTCCATGAGTGCTGAGGAGAGTGGCCAGGTGTCCTTCCTGCCCATGGTCGGACCCTTCAAGGACGGGGACACTGGTGCTGGTGGCATCTTCTGCATCTCCCACAGTGAAGCTCACAGTGTCCATTGTCCTGGAGGTGGCCACTGCCTGCCACAGTGTTGTCCCCGTGAGCACACGGCAGGTCCTGGAGCAGCATCCTTGGGAAAGAGAGTTGTTCAGGTGGCTCCCACTCAGGAGGAAGCCTGGTCCAGCAGCTAGAGGCCCAGACACCACCTGCTGGAAGCAATAATAAGTGGCCTCCTGCCCATCTGCTTCGTGCACTCTCCCTCCTGAGGAGGCCTTGGGACACAGGGCAGAGGCTGCCCTCGCTGATCACCCTGCCCACTCTGCCTCATGCTCCTGGGTGCAAAGGCCCTGAGCTGCCCATGTAGGCTTTCCACGTGGCTCCAGACAGACACCCTGGGCACCCCTTGCCGGCCACACGCCCAGCAGAGCATCCTCCATAAGGGGCACTGAGGCAGACCAAGGTGTGGTGCCAGTCCTGGAAGATGAAGAAAAGCCCCATGGGAGAGCAAATGATGGTGGACAGTGGAGGGAGCAGTGGCACTCATATCCCTGCTGTGTGTGGTGCTTCTGCAGGTGACCACGTGGCCCAGGAGGACCTGCTGACAGGTGGGTCAGCTCCTCTGTCACCCCTATGTCCACCACCACCTCTACCTCCTGACTTGAAGGCTGGGAAGGGAGTCAGAAGCTGTGGGGCTGGAAAATACCAGAAAACTACCCACAGAATTGTGAGCCCTTGCTTCAGCATGGGCGTGTGTGTGTGTGTGTGTGTGTGTGTGTCAGTGGAGTTGATTTGGCCCCCTCAGACCCAGCACTCTGGGGTCTGCACCAGCCAAACCAGATGGTGCCCCAAACAGTTGGAGAAGGAAACTGACCTTAAGTCCACTGCCTACCAAGGCTAAGACCAGCAGTCTCCGTGTGGTGGATGAAAGACCCAGAGTCTCAAAGAAAGATTCAAAACATTGCAAATCAGGATCGCTCAGCATCTTGACCAGCCATGTTCAGGAACCCAGTGCAGGAGGACAAGGTGTGAAATTATCCAACAAGTGCTCTAAAGCAGCTGTACAGAAATGCTCAATGGAGCCATGTTGAGCACTTAAATATTAGACTAGAAAGTACCTGAAAAGAAATCGAGGATATAGAGCCACCTGGAAATTTTAGAAATGAAAACATGATCACCATCATTGAAAAGGCAGACAAAAATGACAGGCTCACCAGACTCAACAGCAAGTGGAGGTGCAGAAGGGGAGGCCCACAGCTTGAGCTGGCCAATGGGAAAATCTCGCAAGAAGGAATGAAGATGGGAAAGAGAAGGAGAATAGCCTCTGGAGCCCGGGGTCGGTAGGGTGTGTGAAGAGTGTGTCATTGGAACTCCAGAAGCGGGGGAGAGGCGATGCTGAGAAAAGTCTTTGAAGAACAGAAGAAGGAAGCAGCCCAGCTCCAGTGAAGGATGAGCCCAGGAATGCGGGAAGGTTAGCAGCCTAAACAGGGCACACTCAAGGAGATGACACAAGGCGTCCGCATCCAAACAGCCGAGGACCAAGGACACAGGCACAGCGTGCTGTGCACAGCTGCAAGTCAGCGCAGAGGGACAGCAGCTCGAGCAGTGGGCCCTGCACTCAGGTCCTGTCGCAGGGCGAGTCCCGCTGCACTGCTCTCCTGGAGCAGCAGACGCAGCCTTCTCCCTCGGGCTCATGTGGTTGTCGTTTGTGTTCCAAGCCTCATCCTGGAAGGGCCCAGTGCAAGGCTACTCTGTCCCTAAGGCTGTCCTTCAACTTCAGATACCAGCCACAGCCCCATCCTCTGGCCAACAGGCATAAGCCTGGGTGCCCACACCCCCACTCAGGTTTGATTAATTTGCTAAAGCTGCCCGTGGAACTCGGGCAGAACTGCATTTACCAGCGATCAAAGGATACAGAGGAGAGATGCACAGACGCATGGCATGGGCTACCACACCCTCCTGGGACCCCACAAGTTCAGCCATCCTGAAGCTTGCTGAACCTTGTCCTTTTGGGTTTCATGGGAAAACTCTAGTTTCTAGGGCCTGCCTGGGAAAGGAGGTAAGAGCTAGGAGCCACAGCTGAACACATGTATAATGCCCTAGGCTGCCCTGCTTTTCAGATTTAGATACCGCACATCAGAAGGACACAGCTCAAAAGACTGCAGCAGTTCCGGAGTCCAGCTCTGGCGCTGGCGATGAGTCACCTCCATCGTCATGGAATGAATGTGTCTCTTGGGGCACGGCTGCACGAGTTTGCAGGGTACATGGAATCTTGCTGGGATGCAAAGGAAAGAGCAATCTCAGCAGACAGCCTCACGCTGCCTGGCACTGGTGTCACAGAACGAGGGACAGTGCCATCTGCACTCTGGGTCTCCTCCCTCCCCCTTGGCTCTGCTGCTGCTGCTCTGCTTATGTGTGGCAGGGACGGCAGTGGCCGCTTTGTGGGGCTGAGGCAGGCCACAGGGCCAGCCAGCAGGAGCCTCCCTACGTCCCGTGCTGGACAGCAAGGCAGCAGCCGAGGGCCAACTTCCATGAACCCTGATGTGGCTGGGAGAGAGGGTGCAGCTGCAGCACCCTGCTCAGGAGTCCTCCCCACTTCCTGCACCCAAGTGGGAGTCCTGCATGCTGGTGGCCCTGTGTCAGGCAGGCGGGAGAGAGAAAGGGCATCCTCCTTGTCACAGGGCTCTCTCTGCCTTTGGGAGACCAAGGAGGCTGGCAGGACCTTCTCAGCTCCCTGGAGGGTGTGCTTCCCCGTGATGCCAGGTCTCCTCTTAGACAACAGCCTCTCCGCTGCTGCCACCACTTCTCCACCTGCCACTCAGGGAGACGCCCGCCCTCACAGGTGCTGGAAGAAGCAACCCTCAGGGCCCAGACCCCTGCACTGTCTCCCTCACCAACCCAGAGTAAGGTCTGCTCTTGCTAGGACCCATGGCAGTGTCACAGCTGGCTGAGTCCCCTCAGCCCAGGTCTCTGCCCATGTGAGGTTCTGGCTGCGTCCACCTCTGCACTGCTGAGGGCCCCACAGCACTCGCTGGGGAGCCAGGCAGCCACAAGAAGTGACAGCACCTGGAGGCTCTTCTGATGGCATCAACGGTTCCTGTCAGCAGCCCAACCCCAGGGGCTCTGAGTGTCCCCAGCAGGCAGACCGTGCCTAGGCCCAGCATCAGGGGCCTCTGCTCAGGTCGGTGCTACCTGGGGCTGGGCATCTTCTCCTCTGGGCAGACTGGCTCCAGGCTCTGGTTCTTGGCTCTCGGAATGGCAGCTCCAGCTGGGTTAACAGAAAGCCAGGGCTGGGTGCCCTCCAAGGGCAGTGGAACCCACAGGTGCCTGTGCAGTGGGAACACTTCTGGGCAGAGTCCCTGGCCACAGCACCCTATGTGAGCCACATCCAATTTGCTTCTGGGCAGTGCCACCCCATGAGAGTGTCTCCTGGCATTACCCACAACGTCGTGGTGCTTCAGGCTTCCAGATTATTCCATGAAGCCAGGCATGTCTGGCAGGAGAATCACTTGAGCGCAAGAGTTCAAGACCAGCGTGGGCAGCACAGTGAGACCTGATAGAAAAAATAAACATTTCATGCTTTGAGGCTTTCTCAGTTAATGTCCCAGGGCAGGCAGCTCCAGTCTGTAGTCCACTGGTTCTCTCTCTCTCTTTTTTTCTTTTTTTTTTTTTTTTCCGGTACTGGGGATCAAACTCGGGACTCTGTGCTTTCAAGGCAGGTGGCCAAACCCCTGAGTTAAATCCCTGGCCCCTAGTCCACTGCTTCTCACTGGGAGGTGCACACAGGCCCACTGACAGCCCGCCAGGGCTCGGAGGACAGTCCACGATGGGCTCTGCCACCTCACCTGCGCCCACCTGCAAGTCCAATATAAGTAACACTGATGGAAGGGTGGGCTTACACGTCTTCCATTCTGTGTTTTGGCTGTTTTTGTTTGCTTTTTGTCTTTACAGTGCTGGGGATGAACCCAGGACCTTGCACATGCCAGGCAAGTGCTCACCACCCAGTCCAGCTGCCTTCCACTTCTCAGGACCAGGTGGGGAAACAGCCCGTTCAAATACGATGTCGGTCCCTGCAGTTACACTCAGGGAAAGTTACAGGGCTACAATGCAGGAGGTATGTCCCAGGACACCACCTCTCCTGCTGTCACCAAGGAAAACCCCAGAGAAACCTCTGGCTTCACTTGGTCTTTGCTGACTTGCAGATCACTGATTTTGGAGGTCGTCCAACTGCGCCATACAGCAGCCTCCCACTCAGTGTGCTGTGGTGCCGATGCCGGTTGCCTAGGTTACTTTTCAGGGACCCGAGGCCACTCGTGCAGAAGACACTGCCTCCTCCCTTCTGCCTGTGGATGTCTGAGGGGTGACGGGAAGGACGACCCGCCCTCACGCTGGGTCCATCTCCTTTGCTCCTTAACCGCTGGGCTGGCTTCTGCTCAGCTCTGCAGGTGGATACGCTGCTCACTAGAAACATTTTGTCCAGGTCCTGATCCAGGGTCACCTTGACCTGGACTGGTCTGCCTCTCCCCCCTGCTAGGGTAAGGACCCCCGTCTCTGGCATGCCGGAAATACTGACCCCAAGTGGGGCAGGGCGGCGCCTGTGTTCCTGGAAGGCCCCTGCCTGCTCCCAGAAAAGCCCCGGATGTTCCTCCCCTTCCTTAGCCCCTCTCACTGGCATCATTTCTTCCCGCGTCTGTAGCCCCTCAACCCCTTGGAGCTGGGAAGTTGATTTGCGAGCAAAGCTGCTTTTCCGCTCCTTGGCCTTGACTAGGTCTTTCTCTCTCAACACTCATCTCTCTGACTTTGGCTTTTTGCAGGATAAACTTGTGGACTGGGCTCAGGAACACTGCATGTTTTTGTCCACTGCCTGACTGTGGCTTCGTTGGGACCCTCCCCATTAAAGTCCATTTATTCACCCCATTTCTTAGTGACCATCTAGGTATTTCCACTCTGCTAGGGCGACCCCTGTGGCTCACCTCTTTCTTTTGCTGAGTTTTACGCCATTTCTTCATATCCATCTTCCTACATTCTCCACCTTCCTGGAGCAGCTGTGATGGTCCTCAGCTCATCTATGGGCCCAGGGAGGCCAGGACAGCCAACACGAGAGGCTTCTCAAACTCTGCTCGGGTTGTGCAGTAGTCAGGTCAGACAACCCCATGTCAAGCACTCCCTCGACCACAGCACTGGCTGTGAACTGGGCTGTGGGGGACTGAGACTCCTGAGGCCGAGGGATCTCTGGATAGAGGGCTCAGGATCCTGTTCAGATGCTGGTCAGAGAGGGCCCGGCCTGGGTGAGCTCCTCAACTCCAGGCAGCCTGTGAAGAGCTGCAGAGAGACACCCAAAGTAGCAGGCCGGAGCCTTTCTGCAGTGAATCTGGGGAGGAAGGCCCAAGGTGCTCACACGGAGCCTCCCCTGCTGGGGGCGGAAGGGCTGGTGCGAGGGACCTGCTTGTAGCTTCTGTGGGGGCTGGGATCGAAGTCCACAGGCCAAGTTTCCAGCAAGGAGCTGTGCCCAGCTCCACCCAGCTGGAACCCTACCAACTTCCCTTTGCTCCTCCCCCTTCACACCCGAGCCTTGTGTTACATTTAGGGTGTCTGAGATTGTCCCCTTTGGTGCCTTTATTGATGCACAGCATGGCAGCTGCCACCTGGGTACCACACTTGGCATCTGTGGGTGGTGGCCCACATCCCCTTCTGAGTGAGCAGCCCTTTCAGTGCCTTCTGTCCAGGCTGCCTGGCTGGCTGCTCTCTGGGCTGTGGTCAGCCACCGGGGCTGCTCACAGGGTTGTGGGTCCTACATGGCCCCAAACACGCTCTTTGATCAGTCTGCCCTAGTCAGCCTTTGCAGCTACCCCGCTTGGTGCCGTGTTTGCCCTTCACCCACCCCGACTGCCTTCTTGGTGACCAGAGTGTCACCAGAAAGCCAGGTCCTGATGCACCAAGGAAGCAGCTCCTCACATTTTTGGTCTTCGTGCCCTTGGTGAAAGAGTTCACTCAAGACCCCTGGGTGGTCGACAGAAGCGCAGGTAGAATTTGGGGTAAGAAAACAGAGAGCGCGCCACGCCTTTGAGGGGCTGGTGAGCAGTGCCACGAAAGCATCGGCACCCAGAGCGAGCTTAGTGGCCTTTTTACACTCACAGAGTTACCCCTGGGGTTTAGGAAGCCGGGGTAGTTATGCTGGTTGTGGACGTTTTGCTTAGAAATTACTTTGGAATTGCAAACCATCTCCCTGTCCTTTCTAGATGGTCAGTGTTTCCTCCAGGCTTAGGTCATGTGAGGAACGTATGGAAGAAACCTGGGAAGACAGTGAAGCCCTTCATTGAGCTGGGCCCAGCCCGGGCACCAGGGTCCTTAGGGAGCATCTCCCTTCCTGAGGTGTGGCGTGGGCCGTGGGCCGTGGCACCCAGGAGTTCCGGGAGCCTCACTCTGGACCTAGGGGGCCGGGGGCCCAGGTGTGGAAGGACTGCACACGCGGGCGACCCCAACGCCACTGCGCTCTGGGGCTGGCGGTCTGAGACCTCACAGGCGAGGCTGGCTGGATCGGATGTGGATGTCTTTGTTTCCTTACTTAACTGGAAACACTATTTTGGGCCCCCACACACACACAAAGGTCTTTACTGTCTGTGTAATTTGCTTCCTGCAGTTTCTCTCTAGGGGACCTCTAGGAGAAGGGCAGAACTCAGACAGCCAGACACTGCGGTCCTGAGGTGGGACAAGAGGAATAAAGGTAGGTAGACAGTATAACAAGTGGCATAGAGGGTGGGACCACCCGAGAGGCCAGTGAAAGCAAAGAGGCACAGACATCATTTGCCTGGGCAGAGGTGGGCGGACGGCAGGCCAGAGGCCACCAGCCCCAAACAGAGATAAGCCAGGAAGCTTTATGGGGCACTGGAAGAGAGGTCTGCCACGTCTGTCACGTGTAGGTTGGGGTCCATGCAGTGACTGAGGCAGGCATGTTTTCAGGTGACTTACGTGGCAATGAAAAGATGCTGTACTTCATAGCTGTTATCCTGTGTTCTGTCTGCTCTGAGATGGCCTGGCTTTGGCCGGGGACAGCACCTGCCCTAGCTGCCTGTTTTGCTGTGGTTTTTATATCTTGTCAAACTGTAGCTCAGAATCAAAGAGCATGTTCATTAACCATCTCATGAGCAGATCAAGCCTGACAGAGAGGAGACAAGGAAAACTGGGATTTTAAAATTGTACTTTTGTGCCCAGTTACTGGGCTTGAACCCACTTTAATTTTTTTCTCTTCTCTCAAGATACAACAAGCTTGGGCAACTCTCTTTCACCTGCAAATTGGCTCTTTTCGCCTGTGAATGGCACTTATCCTCAAGGAAGCAGCACTGTAGTGGACAGTGGCTCTCAACTTCAAACCCAGGTAAATGTTTCCCGATACAGCCGCCCGACGGTGACCTGGCAGACAGGAGCGCGCATCCCAGATTGCCCATCTGAGGACACCCATGCCCACACGTGTGCCTAGTGCCGATCCCAAGGCTCCTCTCTTTTTGAGGGCCCATACTCTATTTCTTTGAGTGAGTACTTTTAATTTGTGCCTATTATATCTCTGTGTGTCTTACTGACTGACGCATCCTGAGAGTTCAGGAGTCCAGCTAACCTGGAACTTGGTTCTATGAGCACAGGAGTCTAGGTGCATCATCTTGCAGGGGACCTTCTCAGACCCTGTCTGACCAGACCACAGGTTTCTGTGAGCTAGGGCCACTCCACACCCCCGTTCCCTGACGCCAGTCTGAGGAAGCAGGAGGAAAATGTCCTATGAGCTCACAGCACAGCCAACCCCGTGTCTCCCTGCTGGCAGACACCAGCCTGGCGTTCCCTCCCCAGTTCCATTCTGACACTGCCTCCTGGGCCCAGTCTCTACCACTGCACCCCAGGAACCAGCCAAAGTCCCCCTTTGTCTTGCCTGTGCTTCTCACCCACCAAGTATAAACCCCATGCCCCTCAGGTTTGCTAACTGGCTGTAGCGGCTCACAGGAGTCAGGAAAACACCTGCATTTACTGGTTTCTGACAAAGGATGTAAATGAAGGTGGCTAGGGTACCATGTAGGGGAGAGGAGCCCTACCCTGGCTGGTGCCTCCTCCGGGACTCCGTATGGTACCCTCCCCAGACACTCTGAGCCCTGTGACCCAGGCCCGACTGAACCAGGCCTGGTGCTGAGAGGGCAGATCCCACAGCGGGCAGGAGCTGATGCTGGTCGACTGCTGGAGACAGAGGAAGCCGAATCCTCAGGTTCTGCTTGGCCTCTCTGAACAGTGTTCCCTCCCCAAGAACAGCCAGGACCCCTCCTGAAGTGGAGTCTTGTGACCTTCTCGAGGTAGGTAGAGAATTGCGCAGGCCCAGTTCTTACCCAGAGGAGCGGGAACACGTGCGAAGCTGTTTCACTGTCTCCACGGTGTGGGGATGTGTTGAGGAGCTCAGCTTTACCTCACTGCGCACTCTGGATTTCACCTGGTAACCACGAGCAGACAGTCAGGCACTTTTATTCCCAGTCTTAATTACAGATACCCACAGCATTGAGCTACACGTCTCACGTCAGGCCATGACAAGCAGTTGTGGGAAACAGTTAGTAGCAGCTGTAGGACTTGAGGAGGCAGACCTGGGCAAAGACAGAAAGCCCATGGAGGGGTACAAAGTCACCACAGGTGGCCAGGTAGGATGACAGCTGATGGAGTCCGCCGTCACTTGTCGAACAGCACCTGAATGGGGGAGTGAGGATGAGGAAAAAGAAAGACACAGAAATAGAGTCGGGAGGGCTCCCAGAGAGACCGAGAGTGCCCGTTTATTTTTCTCCTTCCCTTTATAGCACAGGTGAGCTTGGTCATTAATCATGACCCTTATCCAAAGACACCTGCTTCCTTGTTCTCTAGCTCTTTGGAAATTCCCCACCTTCGTGGGCTTTCTTGTTTCTCAGGGTTACAGAACGTTCATCATGTTTCCAGGACAATTTCTAAAGGTAAACATCTAAGTTGGCAAGGACGGGGTTCCTCATAACATAGACTCCTAGCTCTGTACAATGGAGGGTAAGATTTAACATGGAGCCTCTATGGCTAACACCGCTCTCCACAGACAGCCTAGGCCAAACTCACTCCAGGCATGGCTTGTTGAGGGCAGAGTTGGTGCCAAGCCCGAGTCTGAGGCAGGAGTTGAGTGGGCCACATTGAGCAGGAAGGTGGAGTGCGCTGACCCTGGGGTCAGAAAGCCAGAGTTTGTCACCTGTTGAGCTCCTGACTCGCTCACCAGGTGGTCTGAGTAGACGACAGGTCGGCGGGTCACTGCCACTCCCCAGTGTCGTGCGCCCCTCATTTTAACAGGCCGGGAGAGGATTGGCTCTGTTGTTGGTCTGTCTGTCCAGTGAGCTCTGGCCTGGTATTCTCTGGCCTGACTCAGACACTGCGTCAGGTGTCCATGCCCCCCCTGTGACGTATAGTTCACAAGGGTGATTCTTTTTTTTAATTATTATTATTTGGTTGGGGGGAGGGTACTGGGAATTGAACTCGGGACCTTGAGCTTTCGAGGGAGGCCGGCAGCGGCACCACTGAGCTAAATCCCTGGCCCAACAGGGGTGATTCTTAACAGGGTCGATTTATTTATCATTTGTGTCCTTATGATTGTGTTGTGCAGCTGGGGAGCAACTTCAGATTCGTTGCTAAGTTTGTGGTTATTTATTTACACAGACAAGTTACCAAACCATCTACTTCAGCACTTGTACTCAAAATGGACCAAACTTCTGGGCTCTTTGTAGTTTGTTTTGTGGTACTGGAGATGGAAACGAGGCGCTTCACACTGACCTACACCCCCAACCCATCTTTATTTTTTAGTTTGGGACAGGGTCTCACTAAGTTGCCAGTTGTCCAGGCTGCACTCGAATGTGCAGTCCTCCTGTTTCAGCCTCCCAGAGTGCTGGGATTACAGGTGTGAGTCACCATGCCCAGGGCAAACTGCTGTTTTGGCAAATGGAGCCACTCAGAGCAAGGCCTTGCCTGCTGTACACAGGAAGACCCACTCTGGGGACCAGGACTTCTAGTTGCAAGGCCTGCCTTGGGGAGGGAGTTCTGCCAGGAGCCATGGACAAGGCAACATCGAGGGAAACAAAATCAGGCTCCTGCCACCCTTTGCCCACAGCAGTTTACCTAATCAGTGTGAAACCTCATTTTGTGCGTCTGCGTATTTGAAGTCACCTTCTTTAATATATGTATATTTTGATTTATTAACATTAAACTCACAACCAACCACACTATAACTCACATACGGAAGCCATCCTGCTCAGGTATTTTCTGCAACATTTTGTGCTTAGGACACCAGAGAGCACATCAGGATATACCTGTGGCATTTTCAACAGCGAAACTGTCCCAGGACAGAGTCCAAGGAGGCTCCCCAAAGCAGAAATGGGGAACCTTGACTACTCCACCCACAGGGCAGGTTGAAGGTTGGCTGACTCCTACCAAAGAAAAAGAATTTTCAAGACACGTGAGTGAGATGCATAATAGAGGTTTATTGGGCAGAAATGAAAAGGGACATGTGTCCAGTGAGAATAGAGTGCAGGCCTCAAGAGAGGCATCTGTGGTCTGGAGTAGGGGTTTTGTGTGGACTTGGGGGTCCTCAAGATGGGTATCCAGGCTGTGCATCCTTAATGTCTGTCTGGTTGTCCACCTGGAAGCTGCTAGAATGCAAACCACTCATCTTTGTGCAAAGCTGAGATCTGCCGCTCCCTTTCTGCAGGAGGAAGTGTAATTTTCAGGGGAAGCATGAGCCCAGGCCTACTGTGTCTTGAAGACATGGAGGACATTTTTTTGAGTGAGTTTCCTAGAAGAGAAAAAGGCTTGAGTGACTTTTGTGTCAAGAGCCGCAATTTTCCTTAAAAGTATAATTTTTAAATTATGATTTTCCATGTCTCCTTTCTATGTACCTTTATTTCTTCCTACTTCCCCCTGAGGCTTTGGTCCCTTATTCCTGAGGGTTACAGGGTCCAGTGGTCTCTTCTTACAGCTGCTTTAGGCTAAGAGTGGGCATTGGTCTTGCCCAGCCAGGGACTGAATTCTCACCCTGACTGATGTAAAGGAGACAAGAAACATCCGGTTCTGTTGTGTGAAGACTGTTATCCTTTGATGATCAGTTGTTTTGGAAAATCAGGACATCAGCAAGTCACTGAAGCCTAAGGCAGAGTCTGTGTTGCACTAATTTCTGAACGTTGGTCTTCAGAAGACAGACACATCTGCAGTTGTCAGGAGTGAGTGCAATGTTTGCTCTAATAATAGCACAGGTGAGCGTAGCTTGGCTCAGAGCGGTAGAGTCTAGAAGATATAAATACAGCACGTTAAATGGGCAGGAGCCGAAAATTAAAAGTAGAACTGAAATGGAAAAACGAAAGACAGAGCAGAGACTGACAGTCTTACAGCTCACCAGAGACTGAGGTCTCAAGGCTGCCGGTCTAAGGCTTGGCCCTCCTGCTAAACCCACCAAGGTCGCCCGAAGATGAACTGCTGAGACACAGCTGCCCGCCTCCCTATGTCTTAAAGACAAACCATGAAAGCAACATTACCTCCACCTCCCCACCCTTTGCTAAGTTCTGCTTCTGTAAAATCCTGCTTCCTCCCCTGCCTTGGCTAAAGGGGACTTCCTCTGGGCCCGCTAGCCAGCGAGGAACCCTGGCTTCCCTGCCGTTATCTGAGAGCTGCGCTCTCCCTTGGTCGGCCTGCCTCCGACTGCCACCTCAGAGCAATGCAGGCACCAGCCTACAAGCTCAAACCTGACCAAGGGGTGACGAGGATGAAAAAGAGACACAGGAACAGGTTAAAATACGGAGGACGGGGGCTCGTGTCTCCCTCTGGGATGGAGCCCCAAGTGACTGGCACACCTCAGCTTTATTCACTCAGACTCGGGCACAAGCAGTGAGGGTTCACAGGGTTCATCTGTCTCCCACTCTCCACGGATCGTGTCGGGGTGAATAACAGGATCTCAGATCTTTTTCTTTTTCCCTGCAGATGTCAGCACACTTGCATGGCCTCTTTCTTCTTAGTCCTCACTGAGGAGGCCAGTTAGGCCTCGGTCCACCTATCTGGTCTCTGACAGAATAATGGCGAATACTGGTCCTCAAAATGATAGATGTAAGATAAAAGGAGGCCATAGTTGGCATGAGTTTTTATCTTTAATGTTAACCCCTGTTTGTCCTGAGGTGTTTATCCAAGTATGAAAAGGGAATTTCTAGGCAGACAGATATATTTCTAACAAAAATAACTAAATGAGACAGCTATGAGCTAACTGCTATTAAGCGACTATGTGTTAACTAGGTCACTGTGCTCTTTGTGGAATGCACCTGAGTATCATGACAACTTCTGTAATCTGTGACCACAGGAACGTAACGGACTCAGAGAGTCCTGCCAGGACTCTGCCCTGGCTCCCCCTCCGCTGCTCTGCTTTGTGTAAACTCGGCTTGCTGTCTTCCCAGGGAAACGCCAGTGGAAATAAGCCTCATAGATGTAAAAAATGTCAAATAACTAACCAACCAAAGACGGCCAAATACTCTGCTTCTGCTTCTGCACCTCCTGGTTGCGACCCCATAAAACTGCCGGCCGGCCGATATTCTGGGCCTGACTTCTTTGGGATCCATCCCAGGCAGGTCTTTCCACATAGTAAGAGTTGTAGACAGCCTCCTGCCTCCCTGGGTGTCTTCCTTTCCTGGGTTCAGGTTACTACAACAGCATAGCAGATAGAGTTTAAGAGCCCACAGACTCCTCCTTGTTGTGGCAATAGGAAATCTAATCTTTTAAAATTTTAATTATAATGGCCAAGTGATAATCTAAATAAAGATATCTGTGATTTTATGTAAACTCTTACTGAAGGGCTCAGCACCTCCGCCTTTCCTTTGTAGACCTGAAGATCTTGATAGTGACTGTCTTCAAGATAACACAAACCTACAAAGCCCAAAGTAAACAACAGAAAGTGAGTTTATGCCCCCAAAGTAACACTATACAGAGGCTACAATATTTATATTGGCGTTTCTCTCCATAGGTGACCTGTACAGGAAGTTAGATCTTCACCCGAGGGATGCTGGCATGTACATCCAAGTGTCACAGTGGGGATACCCTGCGGCAGGCAGAAGGACAGGTGGAAGCCTGGTGGGACAGGAAGCTGCCCACAAGGGCTGGAGGCGCCCAGAGCCTGGCAGTAACAGCAGGTGCGGAGTTTGGAGCCTCTTTCTCTTTGGTTAGACTCTTCTGCTGGGTGTTTCGGACTGAGTCAGAATAAGACCTGTGAGGTACAGTTTTTTTTTGAGGTCAGTTAAGGCTCCTCAGGTGACCCCTTGGGGAGGGGCCTCTCTGCTCTTATCATTATTCCCTTCGCCAGTGTCGTCTGCCCCGTGAGTCTCGGTCTTGCTTGGCCATATGGCTTCCTTTGGAAGCATGGGGACGTTTTCCCCAGTGAGCTTCCTCTTTGGGGGTCTCTGGGGTCCCTCGCTGGAGTTGCAAGGTGTAGTTACTTCCTGGTCATGACATGAAAAGCACTGTACGTCAAGGAACAAGTGGAGTTCACTAAAATGTTTGAATCTGCCCTGGGGGTGCACTATTGAGACAATGAAAAGACAAGCCATGACCTGGAGAAAAGATTCTAAAGTTGCATAGCCCACAAAGGACCAGTGTCTAGACTATGTAAGGAACCCTTTAACCCTAACACTGAACAATCTGATTAAGACTTAGGCGAAAGAAGACATATTACCAAAGGGCTAAGACAAACATCTGCAGAGGTGTGGAGCACCCGGGGCTGGCGGTGTCACCCTCGAGCTTTGGGAGGCTGAGGCAAGGAGGTCGCGAGTTTGAGCCCAGCCTGGGCAACTTGGCAATTTAGAGAGACCCATCCCAAATAAAAACAAAACTTGGAAAATAAGTTAAAAAAAAAAAAGAAAAAGGAACTGGGGATGTAACTCAGTGTGAAGGCCCTGGGTTCAATCCCCAGTATGGGGAGGGGTGACGCGTGCCTGCACCAGAGATTTCACATCACTGATCCTTTGGGAAACGCAATTTAAATCCCCAGTGAGGCCACATGGTCAGGTGGGCTGAACACAAACTGACAGCGCATCGCCAGGGTGCCATGGATTGGGTCCTGCTGGTAGAAGGCGGTGGGCCAAGTTTCAGCTGGCTGAAGCCTCAGCCCCTCATTACCCTCCCACGTGCACCCCCAGGTAGGGGCCATCCCAGCAGCCTCCCCAAGAAGGCTCACAGCAGCCCTGCTGGGAAGGGCTTCTGTCCACAGTGGGCACAGGCACTGAGGAAGGAGCCCCAGGAACCTCTGCAGCCAGCCAGAGGCCAGCGACTGAGCGTGGACAGGCCAGCAGGGGCGCCAGACTCCCGGGAGGTGGCACACACGGACTGCGCTTGGGGAGAAGGAAGATACTTTATCTCATGATTGAAAAACAACCAAGCCAGGGCTGAGGGAAATGGCCCTCCTGAGTCCTCCCCGCCCCAGCAGTGGCCAGCCCTGTGCGTCTTGCCTCCTGGTCATGGTCACCTGACTGCCCTGGACAGGCCTCACAGAAGGGCAGAGGGCAAGGTCCAAGCTGCAGGGCCCGGGCTCCCCCACACCTACCTGTCCACATCCCCAGGGCAGTCCTGAGGTCACCGCGAGGACCCTGCCTGCTTTCCTCCCCTCCCAGGGTGCCGGGGGCCAGGGGTCAGCACCGTGGGTGACACAGGCAGAGGGAACCCTGCTGGCAGCCCCCAACCTCTGTCCCCAGAGCTGCAGACTTGGGCCAATGTGCCTGCCTCCTCTGCCCCAGGTCCTGGTGGGTGGAGACTGAGGAGGACACAGCAGCCCCAGCCCTGCGTGGTCAGCTGACAGGTGAGTGTGCCCGGAGAGTGGCCTGGCTTGGGACTCTCCGGTCCCAGGACGATGACAATCCTGCTGTAGGGATACTACTTCTGCTCCAGGTGCTCATCCCGAGCCTGGGGATCAGCTCTGTGCTCTTCCCACCTTCCTGGGGCTGAGACTGCAGGGTCTTCGCTGGCTCCGTCTTGGGGGTCACTGTGTCCCTGTGCTTCCTGTGCCACTTCTCCTGAGGGGGCTTGAGTGCTGGGCAGGTCACCTGTCCCCCTGCCCCTGCCTTCCCTCCCTCGAATGGGCTCGGTCACCACGTGCCTGGTGGGGACACAGCCAGGCCCCTGCCTGCCCTTGCCTCGGTGACACATATGGGGGTGTTTGCATTCTTGGGGGGACAAGCAGCAGGATAAAAGTCTCGGGTCTCAGCATGCTGGGCTCGGAGCATTTCTGGCTGGGCTGTCCTAGGCTGCAGTGTCCAGCGGGCAGCTGGTTCCAGGTGCAGGGCTGGTGAGCAGCCCCTCTGTGCAGCAGGCCGGAGCGGTTGGGGGCGAGCCCTGAGGTGGGCAGGAGTGGGTGCCCAGGCCCAGGAATGGCAGGCAGTCCACCCAGTCAGCTGCCCCGGGGCCTCTGGGGCCAATGGGAAAGTCTCCAATTCAGGGTGGAGACTTTCAAGGCTGGATTTTCAAAAAGAAACAGAGGTCTTTGTTAAGAGGCCCAGCAGGAGCACCGCCCAGCAGCACCCCCACGCTGCTAGGCCTGGCTGAGGCTCCCAGAGAACCGGCCCTGGGCGAGGCTGGGTGGGGCCTGAGTTCAGTCTTGGGGGCAGAGGAGGCCTGGGGGAGGGGAGCGGGCCGCCCTGTAGCACAAGGTGGGGCCCTGTCCCTCCTGTGGGTCCCTCGGGCACCACAGCCCTGATGATGGCTTTGGAAAGGGCTGTCCCTGTGGGCCACCCTCAGACCAGACCCATGGCAGGGCCAAATGTAACTGGGCGGCTAGGCAGGAGTCTTGGTGCCTATGGCTGTCCCCGCTCACCCACAGGCACCTGCGCCTGCCATGGGGCTGTCCTGCAAGGAGCGGATCTTCATGGTGCTGCTGGGGGTGGCCACGGCCTCAGGTCTCACTGTGCTTGTCCTTCTCCTGGTAGAGGCAACCAGCGTCCTGCTTCCTGCAGAAACCAAGGTGCACCCTGGACTGCCGGGGGGGGGGCAGGGCAACTGGCCACAGGACCCCCACTGACCCAGTGTCCCCCCAGTTCGGGATCGTGCTCGACGCTGGCTCCTCCCACACATCCCTCTTTGTATACCAGTGGCCATCGGACAAGGAGAAGGACACAGGCGTGGTTAGCCAGGCCCTGGCCTGCCAGGTGGAAGGTCAGCGGGCAGCTCCCGGGCGGGCCTGGCGGGATAGGCGCCCGGTAAGAGGCCAGGTGGTGTTCCGGGTGGCACGGCTGCAGTACCGGGCTGGGCTCGACCTGGGCCCACCTTACGGGACCCTCACCGCCCCCCCCACCGCCGCATCTCCCTGACCCTCGCTACCCACCTGGGGAACTGCGGGGCACCGATGGCCAAGACCACAGCTCCACGGCGGGCCCGGGACAGGGCCTGAGGACACTGCACAGGCACAGGCCCGCCAGGGAGTCCAAGCCCATCCCAGGTCCTCAGTGACACAAACGAGGCCGTAGCCGTGGGTCACCAGCCTCGGTGTGTTCGCACCAGGAGCCGCCATCCGACCCCAGCTCTGGCCTGGGCCTTATCCTGGGCGCCATTGCAGGGCCTGGGATCTCCTCCTACGCCTTGAACCCCGTGCGGGCGGGCGAGAGCCTGAAGGACTGCCTGGAGGAGGCGCTGGCGCTGGTGCCACGGGGCCAGCACCAGGAGACGCCCACCTTCCTGGGGGCCACTGCCGGCATGAGGCTGCTCAGGTGAGGGCCAGAGTTGGGGTCCCAATGCCCAGAGCGGGGCCAGCAGGGCTGAGCCCGCTTCCCACCAGCTCGGCTCCCGTCCCCTGCCAGACAGAAGAACAGCTCCCAGGCAGGCGACATCCTCGAGGCTGTGTCCCAGGTCCTAGGCCGCTCGCCCCTGGATTTCCGGGGTGCTGAGGTGCTGGCTGGGCAGGACGAAGGTGCCTTCGGCTGGATCACGGTCAACTACCTCCTGGGAAGGCTGGTCCAGGTGCGTGGGGCCGAGGGCGGCAGACAGGGCAGGCAGGCCCCTGGCTGAGCACCTGTCTCGCACAGTACTCCTCCGGACAGTGGACCCAGCCTGCCGAGGGGATGCTACTGGGCACGCTGGACATGGGGGGCGCCTCCACCCAGATCTGCTTCGCTCCCAGTGGCCCCATCCTGGACCAGAGCTCCCAGGCCACCTTCCACCTGTACGGAGCCAACTACAGCGTCTACACGCACAGCCACCTCTGCTTCGGGCGTGACCAAGTGCTGCTCAGGCTCCTGGCTGGGCTGCTCCAGGTTGGGCGGTGGGGGGCGGGCAGCATGGGGAGGCCAGAGGGCACGGCTGGAGCTCAGCCCTCAGCCCTCCCTGCAGAGCAGCCCGGCCAGCCTGTTGCGACACCCATGCTACCACAGCGGTTACCAGACCACCCTGCCCCTGGCTACCCTGTCTGAGTCACCCTGCGTCCGCACTGCAGCGCCCCTGGACCCCACACAGAACCTCACAATCGAGGGCACAGGCAACCCCGGGGCCTGTGTGACAGCTCTTCGTGGACTCTTCAACTTCAGCTGCCAGGACCATGGAGCCTGTGCCTTCGATGGGGTCTACCAGCCCCCTGTACAGGGCCAATTCTACGTGAGCACTGGTGCCCCCTCCCTGTGGGCCAGGCATCACTGGCCCCAGGACGGCCCACAGGAGCCCTGGGGGGCTCAGGGACACAGGTGTGGCAGGCACAGCTTCTCCCATCCCGTAGGCATTCTCCAACTTCTACTACACCTTCCACTTCCTGAACCTCACCTCCAGGCAGCTGCTGGGCACTGTCAATGCCACGGTCTGGAAATTCTGCCAGAGGCCCTGGAAGCTGGTGGGTGACCCGTTCTCTGTCCCAGCCCCTCCCTGTCTCATGGGGTTTCTCAGGACCGGATGGGATGGTGCAGTGGGCAGCAGCAGGGCAGGCGCTGTAGGTAGGGAGAGGTGGAGCCCCTTGTTGTCCTCCTCAGGTGAGGCGCCCCGTGTCTCCACCCCGGGCACCAGCCTCTGGTTGGCATGGTGGCTGCCCCAGGCCTCTCCCACTCTGCGTGCTTCCTGCTGGGGACAAGGGCGGGCAGCTGCTGTCTGGAGGCTCCACTGCCTCCAGGGCACACAGGGAGCATGCCGAGTCCTCACTGGCTTCTGGGCACGTTGGCCCTAGGTGGAGACCAGCTACCCTGGGCAGGAGCGCTGGTTGCCAGACTACTGTGCCTCGGGCCTGTACATCCTCACACTGCTGCGGGACGGCTATGGCTTCCAAGAGGAGAGCTGGCCCAGCATAGAGTTCCAGAAGCAGGTGAGGCCCCGCCAAGCCTGTGTCCCGGGTGGGGTCTGGGGCAGCTGCCGGGAGCCCTGAGCTGCTCTGTGTCCCCAGGCCGCCGGGACGGACATTGGCTGGACGCTGGGCTACATGCTCAACCTGACTGGCATGATCCCAGCCGAGGCACCCGCTGAGTGGCAGGCACAGAGCTATGGGGTCTGGGTGGCCGGAGTGGCACTCGCAGTGCTGACCCTGCTGGCCGTTCTCGGGGCTGCTGCAGTCCATCTCTTCTGGCTCCGGGACTAGGCCAGGCCTCATCAAAGCAGACTGTGGTGGTTGCAGCTGGAATCGGTGAACATCTGAGTCATCCACACATCAGTAGCCCGGGCCAGTGAGCAGTGCTTGAGGGAGGGACCTGGACGTTGTGTGTCCCTTGCTGTGGCCTCCCTGGCCCTTCCCTGGAGCATGGCCCCTCTCCCCCTGGCCACTAGGCAGCCAGCCCTTCGGCACCTCAAGGTAGCCTACAGGACCCCTGTCGTCCACAGTGATCAGAGGACCTGTGAGTGGCACCACAGGCCAGCAGGCCCCACGTCCTCCCAGGAGCCTAGCCGGTCCCTCTCTGGGGCAAGCCCACGACACAGAACGCACAGTAGCACTGTCTTTATTAAACCTTCTGCCACAAGAACTGCTCAGAGCCAGTCTTCCTGCTGGGGACCTGGGGCCGGGGCAGGCACCTCTCCGCTGGCTGGAACCACAAAGCTCTTGGGGAAGATGCCGACGTTGCCGTCCCGGTGCCCCTCCAGCCAGGCCTCATCCACTGCAGGGAGGGCGGACAGGAGTCAGCGCCTGTGCCCGAATAGCCTGGGCCCGGACTGCACCCACCTGGGCTGCTGCGGGTACCTTCACCCAGGACGTCCACCAAGTCCCCGCGGCGGAGGTCCAGGTCCTCAGGGCTCTGGGCCAAATAGTCGTGCTGGGCCAACACCTGGTACAGCACCGGCCGGCCCCCAGCCCCCTGCAGCAGGAGGTGGCTGAGGGGTGGCAGGGCAGGGCCTCCCCTTGCCACCAAGCCCCTGCCCAGTCCCACACCCACTCCCTCCTGGGCTTAGCGCCCTGCTCATCCCTCTTGGCTCACCCGGCACTGGAGCCGCAGCCCTCGGGGGCTGGATGCCGCATCCCTCCATGCCTTCTGCAGCGTGTCCTCCCCGGGGATGGGGACCCAGAGCTTGCCATCCTCTGGGGCCCAGTAACTGCCAAGAAAGCGCTTAGGTTGGGCAGCAAGGGTCACCTGCCCACCCCACAGTGCACCCTGCACCCACCTGAGCTGGGCCTGCCGGGCCTGGGCAGGGAGGGCCTCAGCCAGCAGAGCCCGAAGGCTGGCCAGCCCGGCTCCTCGGGGGGCCTGCAGTCCCACGGTGAGGGTGCACTGCACGGTGACCATTGCAGAGTCCTCAGAGTGCGCAGCTGCTCCCTGGGTGGGGTGGGCAGTGCTGAAGTCCCCAGCCAGTGGGTTTCCGGCCAGAGTACGAGGGAAGATGGGGCTGGACAGGGGCTCAGTGCATCCCTTACCCTGGTGCTCACAGGGTCCTGGGAGGGGCCCGGCCCAGGCAGCCCTGAGGGAGGTACAGGGGTCAGGTGAGGCTGGGGAGCAGAGGAAGAGCTGGAGGGCAGCTGCCGTTGCCCCAAGCTCACCCTGAGGGCCAGAAGGCCTGGCCCTAGCTTCTCCCTTTGTGGAGCCCCCAAGCACCCAGGACCCTCACCTGTAGACCGAGGGCCCGGTTTGCCAGCTGGCGCCACCTGGGACCTCTGCAAGGCAAGACACAGGTGGGGTCCTAGCATGGGGGCCCCGGGTGTGAGGGGGCTGGGGACCCCACGCGTAGGGGCCCTGGAGTCCAGGAAGGAGCCCTGAGGTGACAGCCTAGCCAAGGGGCAGGGCTTCGGGGGTCCCGCCAGGGCTGTCTGCTCCTCGCCTGTCCCAGGCTCTGTCACCTCGGTTCCTTGTGCCCCGGATGGATAGGTAGGGCCTGAGGTGTGGTCGACACGGTTCAAGGCCACCTTTGCTGGACACTTGTGCTGACCTGACCACTTGTGTCCCCCTGCCCAGGCCCTGGGTCCCCTTCTGCCAGCGTGCGGGGCTGAGACCCCGTCTGGCACCGTGGTGGGCTGGCTTATCCCCTCCCGGTGCCACCCCACTCACCGTGTCCTGGGAGGTGACGGGCAGGCAGCAGTCAGCCCGCCCAGTGGGGTCAGAGCTGGCTTCCCTTGCTGCAGCTTGGGAGCTGTCATGGGTTCTGGCTCCTCTGGGCTCCAAGCTCCTCTGGGGTCCAAGGCTTGGGGCCTAGGAGGGGGTCCCTGAGGTGAGGCCTGAGAGGTGATGCGGGTGCAGGGTCCCAGGATTTGTCCTGCTCCTGATGCCCCCAATTTGAGCGACCCCAGTCTCAGGGCCTTTGCGTGCCAGACAGAGCGCCATTTCACAGCCCGGTGAGGCCATATCATGCCCTCCCCTCAGCCTGCAGCTGCCCGGGCTCCTGGAGACCCTGCGTCTCGGCCTCCACCACGTCCCCTGCTCCTGGACCCGGGAGCCCCAGGCAGTCTCAGTCTGAGACAGGCAGTGCTGGTCATGCCCTGGCAGGGCCTGGCCGTGCCTGGTCCACAGGGCCTTGCCCTAAAGGAGTGTGGGGGGGGGCAGGCCCCTCCCACCATGGTGTGGCCCTGCAGCCAGCTTCACCATGAGCTCCCCTCTCTGTGGGCATAAAGTGACCGAGGGTGGAGGGCAAACGAGAGGCCCCTACCCCAAACCTTAAGATGGCCCATGGCAAGACGACCCACAGGCGGACAGGACAGCCACCCCCTTTACCATCAGAGGTCGGGGTCCCGGGGAGGAGGGACATGGGAAAGAGGCTCAGCACTGCTGTTCTCACAGTGGACGGTCCTGTGAAGCCAGGCAGGACAAACTGGGCTGCGGGACAGCCCCCTACCCACCTGTGGGGGCTGGACACCTGCGGGCCGGTCGTCAGGGATGGCAGGGACCACCACCTGGTGGGGGATGGGGACAGTTGGGTAGGGGCCCTGCAGGGTGTGCTCCCCCCCACATCTCAGGTCCAGGGTGGGGCCACCCATGCCCGGCCCAGGACCATTTTCCTGCCACCATGGCAGGGAAATGCATATCAGAGACTCCCACGGTGCTCATTTCAACATCTGGCACGACTTCTATGCACGTCCCTTGTACCAGTGGTGTGCAGCGATAAGCGGGCTCTGGATCCACGAGCACAGGCCCTGCACCTGCCTCCAGGCAGTCACCCGGTGTGGCGGCTCCTTGAGCACCAGCACTGTCGCCAGAGGCCACAGGTGTGTGGCCAGCCTGGCGGCCCCAGTGCCAATCCCAGGTGGCCCCGCGTGACCCTGGGAGCTGCTACTGTCCCTGAGTTGCTCCCCTGCCTTCGGAGGTGAGGGGCTCACCTGGCTTGTGATTTGGCCATGCTGCCTGGCCCTGAAGGCTGGCAGGGCCCCAGCCGGCCACTGTGTCCCTCCCAGGCCCTCGAGGTCTGCAGCGGAGACGTGGAGGCCCGGAGAGCATGGCTACGGCCGGGCAGGAGGGGACAGCACCTCCACTGGGTCCCTGTCGGGAGGGCACTCCTCCAGGTCCCCCTCAGGCGCGGTCACCCCAACCCTGCGCAGCTTTCAGATGACTTTGACAGGACCCACATGTCCCTGTGAACACACTGGGGTGCTCCACATAGGAGCCACTGTCCCTGCTCAGCACAGGCTCGGGCACCCTGGCCCCAAGGCAGCCCACACCTTACCTTGGCCTTGCCCAGGAAGTCCATGGGCTCCAGGTGCTCCAGGTACCTCCTGTGGGGCCGGAAGACCTCGCCTGGGGGAACCTGCCTCGGCTGCAGAGGAGCCTGCTTCTGGGGGCAGAGCCATGGCAGAGCTGGTGGCCGCTGGGCATAGCTGCAGAGCCCCAGGCCTGGGAGCAGGGGACCTGCTGGAGCCACCCACTTCCCACAGACCCAGGGCCACCTCCCCCAGAACCCTCTTCATGTCGTCCAGCTGGGTGAGCTACAAATACCAGCCCAAAGCTGCAGGCCACAGGCCAACCTGCAGTTGGCACCCCTCGCCTGCCCTCACCTGCACTTGGTACAGGGCTGCAGTCAGACCCTCCTGTGCCTTCTCTGGCCACCTGGACACAGCCTCAGCCAGGGTGTCAGCAGCCTCAGCCCAGAGTCCTAGCTGGCACTGTGCAGATGCCACGTTGTACAGTACCTGGGAGTGAGGGCCGGGGCGACAGAGGGATCAGGTCCAAGTCTGGTTCCTGTTCGGGTCCTCACACACCCGGGCTCCCCAGCCACAGCAGCTGAGGCTCTCCTGGCGTTCAGCTGACGTGGGGCTGTGAGCGAGGACCAGGCTTCCTGTGTCTGTCTGCCTGTCATGGGCAGCGGCATGGCCGAGGGCCGCGCTGTGCACAGTGCTCCACTCCCCATCTTGAAACGCCTCCGGGCCTGTCAGCTCCACTCTGCACACAGCTGCAGCTCCCCCCACGCTTGCTGCTCCCTGCACCTGTGAGTCTGGGAGGCATCTGAAGGGGGTCCTGAGGGCCCTAGGCCCGACAGCTCACCACCGAGCTGGCTTTGCTTCATCAAGAGACACTCACCAGCCTCTCCTTGCACCTCTGTCCCTGCGGCTGCCCGGCTGCATGGCCCCAGGTTCCTGCAGCCAGCACCCCATCTCCCCTATTCCGCCTAGTGCTCTGAGCCAGTGAGCAGGGCGGGCCTGGCCCTGGCTTCCAGCTGACACCGGGGCTCCCCCCGGACTCCTATGCTGGGCATGTGTTTTCCTGTGCCCTTAAGACAGGGAGCCCCAGAGTCCACCCTCCTCCACTCTGCCCCAGCCCCCTCGAGCAAAGCTTGGCCGGGGATCTCGAGGCTCTGGGAGTCCACCCACCTCACCCATGACAGCAAGCCCATCCACTGGGGACACCACAGGGCACTAGGCAGCTGGCATCACATGAGCCCCACGGCCTTACCTCCCAGGCCTGCAGCCTGAAGCGCAGGCCCAGCTGGGTGTAGTCAATGACGCTGTTACCCCGCAGCTGCGCCAGGGCCAGCTGGAAGTCAGACAGAGCCTCCTGGAACCTGTGGGCAGTGGGGTTCCTCGGTGGAGCAGAGCCTGTGGGGGCACTCAGGAGCACCCAGCCTGCCCTGCTCTAGGGAGACCCACAGGAGACCCACAGGAAGGCAATGGTGGTCATCAGGTCTAGCACCAATGGGCATCTAGTCCAGATGGACAGGCCAAGGCTCAGCATGCCATGTGCTGGTGAAGGGGCCAGGGCCAGGGCTGAGTTTGCACCCATCTCTGCCGGGGTACCCGCTACCCCACTGCCTGCCTGACCCAAGACCTCTGCCCACCCGCCTCCCTACAAAGGGAACTTCCCACCTCCCCCAGGCAGGCTTCCTGGCTGACTGGAACCTGCAGCCTGACCACTGGCCTCCTTGATTCTGCCTCTAGGAAGGGACAAGGTGCAGAGGCCAAGGTGACCAGGATGTGTCCAGGACAAGCCCTCGGTTTCCTCATTTGCCAAATGGGCATAATCACCACGTCTGTGTTGCTACAGAAAGGTAAGGAGAGAGCTGGGGATGCCAAGAAGGCCTTGTATTCGAATGGTGGCAGAGATGAGGGCCACATGGGGCCGTGACTCTGGCAAGACCAGCAGCCTCACTCAGGGCAGAGTCACAGGAGTGGAGGGGGGCCTGCAGAAACAAAGGGCTCCTGTGCTCACCGCTCCAGCTGGAAGTGAGCCACGCCCCGCTGGAGGAAGCCAACAGCCATGCAGGTGTCCTTGGTCACTGCTTGGTCAAACGCCTGGTGACAAAAACACCCATGGAGCGCCAAGGCCTGTAACCTGGGTGCCACCTCCCAGGGGTTCTGCACTGTCCACGCCTTTGTGCACGAGCCTAGGCAGGCGTCACACAGCTCTTCTGCTACCACAACCTGCAGCAGCCCAGCTACCCACAGTATCCAGCCACAGGCTCAGAGCCCGTCCCAGTGGGTATGAAAGCCAGTTTGTCCACCATGAGGACAAAGATGCAGAAGGAAATGTCCTGTTGTCAGGAGCAGCTGCCCCTTGGGGGTAGAGTTCTGCAGATTTTTTTTTTTTTTGGTACCGGGGATCGAACTCGGGCCCTCGCACTTGCGGGGCAGATGGCAGAACCACTGAGCTAAATGCCCCGCCCCAGGTTTGTCTTTTTAAAATCCCTTTCAGGAGCTTACACAAAATGGCACAGTATATCTGTGAGGGTCAGAGCAACCCAGAAGTCAGGATGGGAGACCTGTCCATGTGGAAACCACTGCTCTTCACACCAGGCTCAGAAACAAGGACAGTGCCCAACAGTGAAACCGGGCAGGAGGAGGGAGTTGTGGCTTAATTGAGTTTGACCTGAGGTTTGCAGGTGCAGTTGGGCCTGAAGGTGGGGTGGCTGCCGTTTACTGCCCCACTGCACCCTGCAGCCAAATCAAACATTGCGCAAGTTTCTTACCAGCAGGCAGCAATTCAGCTAGTCCCCTCCTTGCCTGCAGCCAGCTTTGTCAACTGTAGCTGCTCGGCTGTTGGTTAGAATCTCCTTCACCCAGAATCTACCTCCCCTAAGCTGTCAGGTACTGCTCAGGTTCCACTTTTTTTTTTTTAAGTTTTTTTTTTTCTTTTCTTTCTTTTTTTTTTTGGTACCAGGGATCAAAATCGGGTCCTTGTGCTTGTGAGGCAGGTGGCGGAACCACTGAGCTAAATCCCCAGCCCTCAGGTTCCACCTTTAGACAACACCTCCTCCTCATCTTGAGGTGGAAGACTTCACCTGGCCCCAGGCCCTCTCCTCACACCTGTTTTGGTGCAGGGGAGGACGGGTCAGCCTGCCTGACTCACTCTGGCAGCTCCCTTCCTGGATGGGCTTAAGGCGGAAGCGTTACTGAGACAACTGGTGCAAATGCAGGAGTAGGAAAGTGGGGGCAGCTACGCCTGCCCAGCTCCCCTGTGGGGATGATCTACAGGCACTGGGTCCTCATCTGTGTGTTGCCCGGGCAGCTGCCACAGATCGTACGACGGCAGGAACCTGGCTGTCCAAGGGGTGGCAGGGTGCTTGTCGCATCCCCAAGAACAGGCATCACTTTGATGACCAGGAAGTGTTTGGAAAGGGGGCTGTGTGCACCTGGAGCTCCAGGGTGTTTCCAGAAGGGGTGGGGACACAGCAAGAGCTGAGAGCTGACAGGCCCTGCTAGGCCGGCAGACCCCCCACCCCCACCCCGGGCTGGGGGCAGGCAGCCTGGGCCTGGCGCCTGAGCCTGTGCCGGCCCTGGCCTCCTGCGGACGCTGTGTCTGGCCCTCGCTGCGGAGGCACCGAAGGATGCTGGGCAGCATTCCAGGCACACAGCTCCCACCTGCCTAAGCCTCCAGAAGAGGAACGCAGGGAGGGGCCATCCCAGCGGAGCCTCAGGGCCAGGGCAGGGCAGCGTGGTGACCGGGGTTCGCTGCAGCTCTGCCGAATCCCCTGGTTGGAGGGCCTCCTGGCCTCCCTGGACCCTAAGGGGTCCATCCGGTTCCAGCGCTCACCCTCAGCGCGGCCTCGGGATCCCCGGCCAGCAGATGCACGCAGCCCACGTTGAAGCTCATCCTGGAGGGCATCTTCGTGACGCCCGAGAAGAGGCGCAGCGCACCGCCCCAGTTCCCACGCGCCACAGCCTCCGCGCCCCGGTGCCAGTCGCGCACCTGCTCCCCGAGCGAGCGCATGGTGGCGAGGACACCTGCCCGGCGGGACGGAGGGTGCTGGCGCCGAGGCCCGTGAGTGGACAGAGCGTGGGCTGCGGGGCCCCGGAGGCGGACAGCGCTGCCAGCGCGCGCTGGGCGGTGGAGCCGGAAGGGTGCCGGGCTGCCCCTGGGCGCCGGGCAGCACAGGCCACGCCCCCACCGCCCACTCGACGTCGCCGCCCGGCCCGCCTCCAGTTTTGCCACGCCCCCGCTCCCGCCCCGCCCTCCCCACTAGGTCCCGCCTCTCTGAACTCCGGCGAGCGTCCTCCCAGCCCCGCCCGCGTCGGCCTCGGTGCCCCGGGTAAAGCGTCCAGGGGCGGCGCTGCCGTCGTGCGGAGGTTCCGGGCCGGGGGTGGTCGGTGCGCGGCGGACCTGCCGGCGCAGGGGAGCGGCCTGGGAGGTGGGCGCCCGGGCGCCGGGACGCAGCCACGCGAGCCTCAGTCCGCGGGCCCGCGCAGCGCGTGTCGCGGGCCGGTCGGGGTCGTTCGCGCCGGGGCCTTCACCTGATTGGGTGAGGCCCACCTTCAGTGTGGCGCTCCACATGCTTTTCTCCGATCCGTGGTTTAAGCGTTAATCTCACCCCAAACACCCCTACCGCGACACGGCCCTCAGGGTAAACAGGGACGATTGAGACCCAAGGGAGCTGCTGCACCGGGTCTAAAAGCCCAGTCCGGATTGGGGCCAAGCCTCGGTTTCCCTTTCGGGACGAGAGGCTAGAGAGACCTGGGGGATTGGAGAAGGTGAGTGGGGTTTGGGGCGGGGAGCTGGAACCCTGAGCAGATGCAGGCGGTCGGTGCAGTCCGACGGGAGGGAAGGGCCTGTACCTGTGCACGTGGGCGGTGCAGGGACAGCCGTGGTCAGGGGCCTTTGTACCCCCACTGGAGGTGGCAGATGCACGGCTCTGACTGCCAGCGTCTGCCCTGAGGGTCTTCGCCCCCTGCCCACCCTTGTCGCTGAGACTGAGCACTAGGCAAGCTGCAGAGAGGGTGCCAGGAGGAGGGGCCCTTGGAGGCCCCTGGGAGACGGGAACTGAGGCAGGGTGGGACCTCAGGTGGGAGGTTGGCAGAACTGAGAGTGTCAGACTGGTCGGGAGCACCTGTCCGTGTGGTGCAGTGACCAGAGGGACCGGTGGTGAGTGACAGCCTGTGGCTCCTTCGTCCTGGGCTTGGGTGACATCTGTGGGTGACTGGACTGCATGGCCCTGAGTGTCGGTGGGTTTGGGGCACAGACTCAGTGGGCTGGGGTTGAGGTGTCCTTCCTGTGCCCTCTTGCTGGTCACATCTGTGCAGTGCCTGCTCAAGCAGCTCCCTGTGCCCCAGGCCTAGGCTGGGGGCCCTGGGGCAGGGATGCAGGGCACATGGGGCCTCCCAGATGGGGTCCCAGGTGCTGAGGGAGCTGGTATCAGGCAGCCTGTGGGACCTCGAGTTGTCCTGTGGGCCAGGCGATCTGGGCTCTGGGACGTGGTGGGGGCAGGAGGAGCCACCGATGGAGGGGATGGGCGTCACCAAAGGCCCTCTGAGGTCTCCCCTGAGGCATGGGAGATCCCAAGTTCGCCACAGGCGACAGCAGCATCCTGGCCTCCTGACACCTGTTCCTCAGGGCACAGACCCAAGGGCCTGGCCTGGCAGGAAGAGCAGACCTCGTCCCAGGGGTGCTGGAGCCAAGACCTTGCTATCCTGTGGGATGTGGTGGAAAAGACATATGTGGGTGAGGCCTGGAGAAACAGGGTCCCAGTTCCACTCCTGGGTCTGTGCACGGCAGCACTGTTCATGGCAGCTGAGGTGGCAGGAGCAGCCCAGGTGTCCCCCTACTTTGAGGTGATGACCTGGGTCCATCTACATGTGGGGCCACTGGGGAGCTGTTCCAGGGCAGGCCAGGCAAGCAGGAGGGGAAGCAGCACCTGTCCTGCCCTCTGCCACCCCCGTGTCCCCAGCCCTGTTCCCAACACAGCTGGCCCAGGCGGGCACCAGGCCCACTGTGTAGCCCCCCAGGACAGAGACCCTGCACCTCCCGTGCGGCCTGCTGCTGGCCGGGTGTGGCCGGGGGGCCAGGCAGGGGCAGAGCATGGGGAACCTGTGCCAGGCTCCAGCAAGAGGGGTCAGGCAGGCACCAGGCACGCTGGTTATTGGTTTTGAGCAGAAGCCACCTGGGCCCTGCCTTGAGTTAGGGCTGTTGGCCAGGCTCTGGCTGCGCCGGCTGAGACCCGTTCTAGATGAGGTCGGTGTGGGAGCCTGGTGGGTGACTGGCATGGTCTGGCTGTTCGTGATCCCCCCCCCCCCCCCCCGAGCCCCAGGAGTGAGCAAGGTGGCTGCCCCCCACCCCCACCCCCGGCTCCTGGGAGCACTGCCTCCAGGCTCCCTGCAGGGCGGGAATCTTCTCCTTCTTCGTGGGGTCCCGGAGAAGGGGTGCAGTGGCCGTCAGACCTGCCTCCCCACCCCTTCCCCTGTGTAATGGGGGGGTCACCAAGGTCCCAGAGGCTCTGGCCTGAGAGACAGACCAGCCTGAGTGGGAGGCACCGCCGGGCTCAGCCACCAGAGGGGCCCAGAGAACGGCTCCTGGCCCAGCTTGGCGTCCCTGGTTGGTGCCCTGCAGGGCTCTCCACGCCCAGGCCCTGGAGCCCAGGGGAGACTGGGGGACCTGGGCTCCGGAAGCTGAGCCCGGCAGGGTGGGAGGGGTCTGCCCCACTGTGGGTGAGGGTCTTCCTGAGGGGTGCAGTGCAGAGGACCCAGCAGGGAGCCGTGGGTGGGGTGCCCTGCTCACGTTCCTTCTTCCACTTACTTGTTCACTTGTTCGTTGGTTGGACTTTCATCCTGGGTGGTTGTGGGGTGCTGGGCTTCAGGGACCTGGCACATCCATCACCCTCTCTGGCCCGATGGCTCACCCTGGACACCCTGTTTCCGTGTGGAGCTTTATACGCATTCTTGTAACAGCCATTTTATTAGTTTATTGAGGGGGATCTCACCGTGTTGCCCAGGCTGGTCTTGGACTGCTGCGCTTCAGCAATCCTCTTACCTCAGCCTTCCAAGTCCTGGGACAACAGGGCCACCACTGCATCGGCTTTGCCTGTCCTTGAGAACAAGGGACCTTCAGCCCGGCATCCAGGTGCGAGGGGAAGGTGTCCATGGGCATTGGCCCCATGAGGGCTCAGGGCGCCGATGGGCGGTTTGGCGGGCAGACTGTGCGCCCTGGTGCCGTCCGCCAAAGCCAGCCAAGGAGGAGCCTGGCTGACTGAACCTTGTGAGGAATCTCACTGCTGTGATGCGGTGGAGGGAGAGCTGGAGTGTTCTCAGGAGGAGACCGGGAGCAGCAGGAAAGACACGCAGGGGCTTAGAATGCTGCCTAAAAAGACTTCTTCCTGCAGAGTCTTTCCTGTCTAGGGTCACAGTTGGACACTTGTGTCCCTGGGATGTCAGAGGGTCTGCCTGGCTTGTCCAGCCCTCTGCAAGCCCAGGCCACGGCGGGTTGGACTGCAGTCCAGAACTGGACCAGCCCTCGCTGGTGCCAGGGTTGGGGTCTGGGACTTACTGGAGGCGGGGAGCAGATGGGGTTGGGTTCCAGCTCCGCCCTCACCACCTGCTGCCATGGTTCCCCGGGTGTGGGCAGAGCCTGGCGCCAGCCCGGGGTGGCCCTGTGGATTGGCTGGAGGCAGCTCTGGAGGTGTGGATGTGCTGGTCCTAGGGGCTGCAGAACGTGCCGTGCTCCACACCCAGCTGGCCCACAGAGCCACAGGGGCCAGCACAGCCACAGGCCACGTCAAGGCAGGCTCTAGAGGCGGGCCAGGGACCATGGTCCTGAGGAGCCTGGGGCTTCTAATCACCATCTGTGCATTAATGGTTCAGAACTTGCAAACTTATCTGCCCTCCCAAAGAGTTCACTGTATGCATACATTGACTTTGTAGATAGAAAAATACAAAGCAAATAAATAAAGGTGGGTGGCAGAGGGGAGAGACGGGGTGAGGCCAGGCTTAATGCTGGCCGAGTCCCCATCTGCATGGCCTCTGTGGGGCGGACGCAGCCCCACTCTGTGGAGACAGAGGGACAGGGTCCAGAGTGCCCTGGGGTGTTTGGGCCCTGCCCAGAGCACCAGGTGGGGAGCCACCGCCACTTCCTGAGGAAGGGCCTGTTGGGAGCAATGCTACATAATTCTAGGGAAAAATCATTTGATTGGCCTAGTTCTCCTGCCTACAGGCCAGCTATGGCATTCCAGACATAATTCCATTTTGGCCTCGGATCACAACTGAGACCTCAGTGATCCCGTGATGCTGTGATGCTCCAGGGCAAGACCACACCTTTGGGAGACGCCAGGGAGGAACCAAATCTTCTTCTGCACAGTTCCTCATTGTCCTTAGATTTCCACTGCCCCCCCCCAGTCTTTTTACACCTTGTTTATCCCAATGTGAAGTACTGAACTCTGCATTTTTCACTTGTTAAGTTCGTTTCTCCTGATGTACTGAATAAAAGGTGCTGCAAGCTAGGGGGGCTTTTGTCTTTGCTGCCCAGAGCAGCACTGATCAGACCCAAAGCTCAGCTTCTTCTCAGTCTCATTTATCTACCTTTCCTGTAATTCACCGTGTGCTGCCATGGCTCGCAGGAGACTAGGACTTACTGCAGAGGTTCTGGTAACGTCCCCTTCCCCTGTTCCCTACAAGGGCCTGCAAGGCCGGCCCCTCCTGTGGGCTGAATCCTGCTCCTCAACTCATGTCGAGGTCCTGACCCTCAGTGTCTGGAGGTGGCTTTTTTTTCCAGCCCTCATTTTGCCTTACTGACCCCTTTAAAAGCTGTCTCAGGGCCGGGGGTTTAGCTCAGTGGTTCCGCTGCCTGCCTTGCAAGCACAAGGTCCCGAGTTCGATCCCTGGTACCAAAAAAAAGAACAGAAAAGCTGTCTCAATCAGTCAGTCGGTCAATAGCGGCCTCCAATCTGGGTGTGGCAGCACACACCTGTAATCCCAGCTCTCCGGGAGGCTGAGGCAGGAGGAACGCAAGTTCAGACTGAGCCTGGACAATATAGCAACTTAGTGAGACCCTGTATCAAAAAATATAAAAGACCTGGGGGGTAGCTCAGTGTGGCCCTGGGTTCAATCCCGAGTACCCTAAAAAGGCCTTTGTTACCTCCAACATGTTGGCCACCTGGGCACTGCTTTCTGTCATGTTTCCTCTGTGTTTCCTCGGTGACCCGTCCTGCACTGACCTGCTGCACAGCTGGGCTCTGTGCCTGTCCTCTGAAGCAGCTGGTTCTGATCTCCAGGTCGTTTGGGCTCTGTCCCAGCTGGCGGCCTGCGCTGGGGGTGTCTGACCCTGTGTGGTGGGTGGGTCAGCTCGGGGAGTCTCCAGCACCCCGTCCAGGCAGGGGGCCCCTCAGCGCGGCCGGCATGGCTGTCCCCCTGGCCTGCACGGTGGTGGGCACAGGGTCCTTCCACCAGCTGGCGCTCCAGTGGGCTGGAGGCCTGGCCTGGTGCCCTGGCATGGGCTGCCCAGGTGCACTCCGTCCTTCGTCCTTCGAGCTCCTGCAGCCAGTCTCTGGGGAGGGGGGTGGAGGGCAGCTTCTCGTGGGGTCTGGGCCCCTGCGTCCATGCCGTGTTGTCTGAGTGGGGGCAGCTGAGAGGCACTGGCCCGGCCATCCCTTCGCCTGCGAGTTGTGAGGCCTCAGCAGGTCCTCACGGACGAACTCACCCGGCCGGGGAAGTTGGTTGGGGGCAGGGGAAACTGAAAACCCAAGAAATAACCATGCCAGCGTTGTTCAGAAACAAATGTTCGAGCACTAACTAGTCCCTCAGGCCGAGCCAGAGGCTGTGGTTTCAGTGGTTAGCCAGGGTCCAGGTAAATTACAGTATTGAGGATGGAACCCTGGGCCTCGCATGTGGTGGGCCAGCGCACTACCATGAGCTGCATCCTCGGCCCTTTTTATTTTTTATTTTGAGACGATCTCCCTAAGTTGCCTGGGCTGGCCTTGAGCTTGTGATCCTCCTGCCCCAGCCTCCTGACAGCTGGCATGCAGGCAGGCATCGCCGTGTCCCGTGGTCCGCCTTAGCGGGCCGTGGTGGCTCAGGCCTGTAACCCCAGCCCTCGGGAGGCTGGCTCTGCTGTGAAGGCTCGGAGAAGGAAAGAGCCTGTCCACGCAGTGCGGAGTGAAGGCAGCGCTTGCATGGCACTGCTCCTGGCTGTGTTCTCCCGCACGCACCACGGGGCTCCCTTGTGTGTCCACCGCCCGTGACACAGTGAGGCTGTGACCTCGCGTGAACGGACGAGAGGAGGGAGCAGTCTGGCGAGGGAAGTGCCCATGTGGAGATGGCACAGGGGCCTGTGGCTGTCGGGACACTGCTGCCCCTTGGGCCGCTGCTCAAGTGTCAGGGTCCCAGGCGGCCCTACCGCCCCAGCGAGCTGTGCTGGCTCGCAGTCCACACGCAGCCAGAGACCCGTTTGTCCTGTCCTCGCCTTTCCTCAGCCTCCTGGACTGGACACGGGGGGTTGTGGGCAGATGGGCATCCAGGGCTGTGGCTCTGTGTCCAGGTGGGGGGTGCAAGGGTGCCCCCAGGAAGGGTCCCAACGGCCCCACACGTCATGGGGCTGCAGGAGCTTCCCAGTGGACAGTGCTGAGTAGTGGATGGGCGGGGTGGGCCAGCTGCAGGACCAGCAGGTCCCTGAGCGGCCGCGCACTCCACAGCGAGGCTCCTGGCTGCGGCTCCAGGCCCCCAAGGGAGGCAGGCCAGGCCAGCACGGGGTGAGGGAGCCCAAGGCTGGCTCCTCACTGGACCCCACCTGCCCACGCCCTGAGGAGCAGCCCAGCGCCTCGCACCCCTACCCCTGCACTGTGGGCAGCCCCAGGTCCTGCCCAAGCCGAAGAATCCCCACCGGAGCCACGCACACTCAGCAGAGAGCTGCTGTCTGGGTTGCCTAGGAGCTCCCTGGGGAACTCCAGCCTCCTCCTCCTGGGCAGCAGTGTCCCCACGTGGCCCCCCAGTCTGGGCCACTGCTGCAGGGACTGGGCTGTGGCCCAGGCCAGGCCAGAGACCCGAGAGGAAGCCCAAGGGCATCCTCAGGCCACCCTGGGCCCCTGGCTGGGGCAGGGCCGTCACCCCTGGACAGCACCACGCCCGGGCCCTGGCCCCACTGTGGGTCAGCACCGCTGGCTGGACACCTCCACCCCATTCCTGAGCAGGGCCCAGGTCCTCCACACCAGCCCCAGCATGTACTGGGCTGTCACTGAGGCCATGCCAGCCTCCGGGACACTGGGGTACTCCCTGGGGCACTGAGGGAGGCCCCAGGCAGCAGCAGACACTGGAGGCCGGGGTAGAGGCCGGAGCTTCTACTTCCTATAGCCCCAGCCTTGGGGACAGAGCCCACTCCTGCAGGGAGGCTGAGCTGTGGGCTCCGGGATGGCCTGTGGGTGACCCTGGGGTGACCAAGTTGCCTGGGGGCCCCCAGGCCCTTGCCCCTCTTCCTGGCCAGGCTGTGTGCTGGAGGCTTGGGGGATGGATCTGCCTGGGGGACGTGGGTGAGTGCGTCCAGAGGGAGCGCCGCTAGTCTAGTCCCAGACCCTCCCCGCAGCGCCACTGTGGTCTCGCCCCCCACCTCCCAGGACCTTCAGGGCCCCTCTGCCACACTCCTGACACTCCCTTGGCGTTGGCCGCCCTGCCTCCATCCTGTGGCTGTCCCAAAGCAAGGATGAGGTTGTCAGGTGCAGCTGGCAGCAGAGCTCTCCATGCCCCTGGGGCTGTGGAACTCGGGCTGGGACCAGAGGGAGGTCAGAGCTGCCTTTTAAAGCAGAGAAGAGCCCACACCGCCCTGTGAGCAGAGAGGGCGTGCGATCTGCGCTCTGTGACCCGGCTGGTAGCCCGACTGCCCTGTTTCCTATTCCGAGCGTCTGTTGCCTTAGCTCTGCTAGTCGGCTTTCTCGTCGGGAGGACAGTGGCGACACCCAGGTTAAAGGAAGACAGGTTTAATTTGGCTTTGGGCTCAGTTTCAGGAATTCAGTCCATGGTCAGGAACATCGTGGCAGAAGGGAATAGGGAGCAAAGACCCCTAGTTCACAGTGGCCAGGAAGTGGAGCAGGGCCAGGCGCATCACGCCTGTGGTCCACCCAGACATGCGTGGAAGTGTGCTCTGCCAGCCCCCGTGGGTCCCGAAGCCAGCCACAGGGCGCGTCACCCTCGCCATAGCAGCTTTTCCTTGCCACGACAAACACCAAAGACCTAAGGAAAACAGCTTCTGGGAGGGAACATTTATCTTGGCTCAGTTTCTTAAATTTGGTCCATGGCTGGCTCCGTGGGGAGCAGAGCATCATGGGAGAGGGTGTGGGGGCAAAACTGCTCATCCCACTGTGCAAAGCGGCCAGGGGAGTGCACCCTCCAGGGCGGCCAGGAGCCCTCTCCGCGGGCCCCACTTCCGGTATCACCGTGTCACCCCACTCAGCTCCCCGGGAGAGCTGGGGGACATTTCCGGCTGCCTCGAAGTGCCCTCCGCTGTGAGCACCACGCACGCTGGTCTGTGGCCCAGGATGAAGTGCCATCTTCCGGGTTTTGACCCCGGATAACCTTTCTGCTGTGAGACGGGGTTTGGGCTCAGCCCTTTCCTCCCGGCAAGGCCCTCTGCCGTCCCTGGTCCTCTGGGCAAGGTCAGGAGTGGCCCTTGCCCTGGGTCCCGTCCCAGGCTCCGAGCCTGCTGATCGTGAGCCGAGGCCACTCTGCCCCGTGTGGGCCGTGTGATGTGTCGCAGGGCCTGCTAGGGCCGAAAGCCCCTCTCTGCTCTTTCATTGGCTTTTTCCCTCCCCCGTTATACATGGGAATGAGCTTGTTTAGTCAAAACTCCTGCTGTTTTACTGGATTTTACCTCCTTAGGCTCGGGGACCCGGGGCAGCCAACTTCTCGCTGGAGGTGGTGTGAAGACTGGCCCAGGAGCTCTGACATCCCTCTGCTCCATCCTCGAGCCGGTGCTGGCCCAGTGGCCTCGGAGGGGCTCAGGGCCCCTGGATGCTGTGGGTGGGGCTAGGCCAGGAAAGGCACTGGCTTCCCCTGCTCCCTCCTGCCGCTCACCTGGAAACACGTGTGCCGTGCCGTGGGCAGCGCCAGCCAGCCCACGTGTGGATGAGCTGCTGTGGCCCAGGCCCCGGTGTTGCCCTGAGCTCGGTTCGGGACACCGCTGACCCGCATCTGTGCAGTGCACGGCCGGTGTGCCCTGGGCACCGGTGACGCGGGAATGGCAAGAGGCCTGCATGTGGGGGGCTCACCCCATGGTGCCCTGGCCCTGGGGCGCCCTGTCATCACCCAGGGCGGTGTGTGAGTCCCCGGCCATTCTTCCCTGGGCTGAGGCCTTCCCTCTTGGTGACTGTGACTTCCCTGCACCTCTTCCTACATGGGGTCCAGGCCTCTTCTTTCTCTTTGCCACTGTGTCAACAGCTCCAAGTGAGGGTGTCCTGCCCTATCCTGGCCTCTGCAGGGTGGGGTCTGCCGTGTGTCTCAAAGCCAATCCGTGCCAAGCTCAGGAGCAGCTGCATGGGTCAGCACTGAGGATAGGCACAGGGTTCAGGGTAGCACTGAGTGCTACCCACTGGGCTTGGCATCACAGGACACCTGGGCCTCACCTGCCACGCCTTGGGCACAGAGAGGAGCCCCTGCCTGGCTCAGCACACGAGACCAGGGCCAGCTGGGTGGGCAGAGGAGCCTGCAAAGCCAAGACCCCACACTGCAATGGACCGAAGTCCTGGCACCATGGGTCGGTTACCAGGGACTCAAGCCCTCTCCAGTCACCTCCTGCCACCCTAGCAGCTCTGTCAACGGCCGGACAGCAGGAGGCTGATGGGGCACTGAGGTGACAAGCAGTGTCGGGTATCAGTCCAGACCCAGAGTGCGGGTGCCATGGGGAGCGGCTGGGGTCCACTGTCCAGGGCTGCGGCACCCGGCCCCACTGTCTGAGGCCCCAGCTGTGCAGCAGGGACACCAGCCCTGTGGGTGGGGTCCCTGGCACCCGGTTTCTCAGTCCTCGGCAGGGATGTGGGCCCAGGCGTGGGATCAGGATGATCACCCCCGGGATGAGGTAGCTGGAGTGGGGGGATTCGGGGCCAGAGACCCTGACTGAGAGCGGCTGCCAGGCGGGCAGGGCAGCCTCGGTTGGTGGCGCTCACCTGGCCGCTCCCTCTCCCGCTTGGTGTCCTGGGGGCCCAGCGCCCCCATACCCTGCACAGAGGGTGCCTCCACCCTTCCCCAGCCCTGTGCAGAAAGCCGCAAAGGGCTTATCTCCTCCACTCAGACCCATGCCTCCCAGCATCCTGTTTTTCTTATGTCATATGAACAGGAAGCAGCAATTGTTTGCCTTGTGCGTCAGGGCTGTGGCGTGGCAGTGTCCTGGGGGTGCACAGCCTACGCCTGCTGCGGGGCCCCTCTGGCTTCTGCCTGAGATCCGGGTGGTCCCCGGGAGCTCCCAGCACCATGTGGCTCGTGGCCGGCCGCCGTGATCCCTGTGGGCTGTCCACCACACACTCATCCGTGCTCTGGCTGGCGGGGCCACACACGGAGCGGGACATGCCGAGGGGTGGTGCCCTCGGCTGCAGGCCCCAGGGATACAGGCCAGGCAGTGTGCCGTGAGCAGCCAGCCCAGGAAGCTGGAAGCCGTGGCCCCTGTGTGCAGGGCTCCTGGGGCGCCTCCAGCTGCTGCCTGGGCTCAGCCTGCCAGGGAGCTCCCTTGATAGTGGGGAGACCCTGGTGGGGGCAGGAGCACCTGAGGGTGGTGGCTCCAAAGAACGCAGACCACTGGGGTCCTGGAGGGTTGGGAAAGGCAGAGCTGAATTCAGTAAAGGTAAAACAAGGCTGCCCTTTCCTCTGTGGAATCGTGGCACAAGATCCACGGCCGTACCTGCCCTCTCTCTCCTCCCTCCTGTCTTTTGTGAGGCTAGGGATTGAACCAGCACTCTACCACTGAGCTACACCCCAGCCCTTTTTATTTATTTTTTATTTTGAGACAGGATCGCATGGTGTTGCCCAGGTTGAATTTGCAATCCTCCTGCGTCAGCCTCCCAAGAAACTGGAGTAACAGGTGTATGCCACCAGGTCCAGCTTGCCTTAACCGTTCCTGAGTGCACCATTCAGGGCACAAAGCACCGTCTGTCCGAAGAACTTCACCTTGTAAGTCTGAGACTCTCTGCTTTAAAAATAAAATCTGTTTCACCGTGACATACAAGCCCTGGCAAACAATGAACCCAGCCCTGAGAATGACGGCAGTTCCTGCCGCAGAACGTGCCCTGCCACCTGGCTCCCCAAGGTCCCAGGGTCACTGCCGCTCTGGCCACCAGACGCTTCGGAGCCCTGCCCAAAGCTGTTCCCAGCACTTGGCCGTGGCGAGGGGTACATATGACGGGGTTTGGCCGACCTGCTTGGGGTCCTGGACTACATGTCCACAGAGGACGGCTCTCGCCATGTGTGGTAGTCCCTGTGTCCGAGGTCCACAGTGACAGGCAGCCAGCCACACAGCGAGCAGCACCCTCACTCGGCCTGCAGCGCTCAGTCTAAGCTCCACCGTGGTCGTGAGCGTGCAGGCACCGTGCTTCCAGGGCCGGGGCCTGCACGGCCTCGCAGGGCTCGTGCTGGCGTCTTGCCGATGCGTGGAGACTCCGCGTGGCCTCCCCCACTCCGTAGTCATCCCCACATTCTCAGGTGCAGGCCATCCGGCCGGGATCCGTTTGGACAGGCACCGCTTCCTGGGGACTCTGGGGGGACCCCGTCCCATGGGGGCTCCGCGCCACCCCACGTCTGCCTCTGGCCCTCTGCTGCCACCATCACAGCCCTCCAGCCTGCGCCCCGCCCTGCCAGGATGGGGCGAGCGCATCTGGGGACGCGCACAGCTGGGGGCGCGCACGGCTGGGCTGCTCCGCCGCAGAGGGGCGGGATCTGTGGATGACAGGGCCGGGCTGGTCTGGACCTTTTTCTACTTAGGTCTTTTGTTTTAAAATAATGTTTTAAGGCCGAAGCATCACAGTTTGAGTCTCGCCTGGGCAACCCTGTTTTAAAATAAAAAGAGGCTGGAGTTTTAGCTCATTGGAAAAGCCCTGGGCTCAATCCCCAGGACTGAAAAATGTTTTAACTTCTTTTTCTGCAAATCTCCTTCGTCAGTTATCCCAAGGGGTTTGGTGGCTTTATGCAGTTACCAGAAACAGTCAGGTTTTGATCTTGCCCCGCTGAGTAGTCTGTGCCAACGGCATCGATTAGGTCCAACTCCTCTCTGGGCTGGGCTGCTCACGGCCTTCGAACTGCAACGTGCCGTCCTGTGGCAGCTCCTGGGCTCTGCACCTTGTTCCGTTCTTGTGGGGACACTGGTGGTGAGCAGCTGTCTTGCCTCCAATTCAGGACGTTCCCTCTGAGGAGGCTGAGTTACTTCCCAAGCCCTGGACGGAGTGCGTTCTCCCGGTGCAGTCCTGCCTGCTGCAGGCTCTCGTGGCTTCTCCCGAGGGCTGAGTTCTGAGGGCTGCGAGACACCGGTCTGGCTTTTGGCACAAGCCCTGTTGAGATGCCCTGCCTGGGCCGGGCTCAGGTGCCCGTGTCTCCTGTGGAAGGAGGTGCCTCCCTGCCCGGACCCCTGCACCCCCACCAGGCTACCTGGGTAGGGGCTGGAAGGCCTCCCAGCCTCACCCCGTCCAGTGTTTTCTCCTGTTTTGCTGCACAAGGCCATGCCCCTCCTCCAGGCTTTTTGATTTCTGAGACAGGGCCTCGTCAGGTTTCCCAGGCTGGGCTCACACAGGCTGCCCTTCCGCCTCAGGCTCTTCTCTCCAGTGCTTCTGTGATAGCAGGCCGCACCTGGCGCCCTTGGATCTTTCTTCCAGGGCTGTACACCAGGATGGAAAGAGCTGTCGGTGGGACACCTCTAGTCATCAGCGTTTGCAGTAGTCTGTGTTTCAGGGGCTCCCTAAGGCTGGGCTGCAGGGCCAGTGAGGTGAGGAAGGCACCCCGGAGACGCCCAGCTCGACCTGACGAGATGGTGTGCACAGGCGAGGCTGCCTGGAGCTGGGGGAGCCAGCAGAAAGGCCAGGGTCGGGGGCCTGCGGGCCAAGGAGGGTCGTGGGGAGCCAGTCGTGCTGGGCAGGACAATGCAAGGGGGCAGACTCCAGCTCTGAGGCTGAGGCAAGAGGGTGGCAAGACAGCCCAGCCTGCAACTTAGTGAGACTGTCTCAAAAGAAAGAATAAGACAGGGGCTGAGGATCTAGCTCCGTGCAAAGGCCCCCAAAAGCAGAAATGGGGTAGGGTCAGGGAGTAGAAATGACCAAGAGGTGCTGTGTACAGGTACCAGTTCCCATGGTGAAAGTGATCAGTGTGTATTGCAGACAAACCCGGCTCTGGCTGGAGTGGAGCTTGGGCACGGTGGGCTCTTCTCGGCCCCTGCTGCCCCTCAAGGCCTCACCACGTCCCACAGGCCAGGACACACACACACACGTGCACACACACACACACACACCCCGCTGCAGGCCCTGCAGATGCCGTGGTCCCTGCTGGAGCTGCATCAGGCAAACGGTGGCGCCACCACGAGGACCTGCCCAGGTGGCTGCCAGGACAAGGCTGCCCCTCCCTGCCACCTCAGGGTTCTGGGCACTGCTGGGCCACGGTGGGCAGCAGGAGAGACGGCCCCCATTCATTCGTTTGTTCGTTCATTTGTGTATTTACTCGAGCTTCAGTGCTGCGGTCGCTTCCCCCCAAGTTTGCAGCTTTCTCGGGGTCTCTGAGGCCTCCAGAGCACAGGGGGGACTGAGGGCGGGGCGGGGCTACACCGGGGCTCCCGGCTCCCTGGGTGCCTGACCTGGGCCTGGCTCTGTCCTCTCCCTGCCCCCATGGCCTGGGACCCTCGGCCATCCGTGCGCCTGTCCTCGCCTGCATCCTGCGCCCACCCTTCCTGCGCCGCAGGGTCCCTGGTTCCTCTGTTCCGGGGACCCCTCCCGCTGGGGTCGGTCTGTCCCCAACGCCCCCTGCACAGCACTTCCAGGAGCACAAGGAGTTGCTGGGTCTGGCCTTCCCTTGCTTTCTGGCCTTGGTGACGGTGTCTCCCGTGACCCCCACCTGGCTCTTCCCAGACAAACAGGGCTGGCTTTGGTGCCCTTGACGAGAGGGTTTGAACCTGGACCCGGGCACGGAGGCGTGCAGCTGCCAGGGCCCGGGAAGAGGAGGAGAGGCAGACAAGGCAGGGGCTGGGGGCTGAGGCCAGTGACAAAGGCCTGAGCTGACCCTTCTGGGCCTGGACTCCACCATGAGAGGCCCTGGCTGGGCTCAACTGTGGGGCTCTCTGGCCTCAGCCTCCCAGAGCGCTGGGATTAGAAGTGTGTGCCACTGTTTTCACTTTTAAATACCCTTGAGCTCTTTTTCAAATCGGCCCTGTATTTTCCTCGTTTTCTTGGGCTGATGCTCTCATTTCCTTCATGCTGTTGGTACTCGTTTTCTGCTCTTGTTCTCGGCCTTTGTCCTGTGGGCCACACCCTTTGGCGTCCCAGGCCTCTGTGGCTGTTGGTGGCCTGGTCCACGCTTTGTCTTTTTCAGCAGGACAGACCACGCTAGCACGGGGGGCTGGGCGTCCTGCCCCGCTGCAGATGAAGCCCCCTCTGTGCCCGCAGCCCTGTGTTGGCCAGACAGGGACAGCTGCCTTGCCCTCCGTGGCTGGAGGTCTTTTCTGGCCACCTTTCCCAGCTCCTCCTTGGCTCCTGTGTGGAGCCTGAGCCCTCCCCAGGGTGGGCCTCCTGCCCGCCTGGGCTCTCTGTGCGTCTCGCAGCGTGCGGCAGCCCTGGGGCCCTCACCCCACGTTGGCACCTGAGCCCTGGGGGCCCCAGTCTTTCTCTGGCCGGGTTCCAGACCTGGCCAGAGCAGTGAGAAGGGCCACTGTGATGAGGGAGCCTGGAGCCCCAGCCGTGGTCCTGGCCCCGGCCACATGAGGGGTCCCCATGGCCCCTCACCCTGCGTCAGGGCTCAGGCCCAGTGCATGGCCCGGCTTGGCCACAGCCCTGGGGGGGAGGGTGGCATCCCACACCCTCCTGGTCCCAAGGCTGGTGTCCGGTGCATCTCCCCCGTCTCCCTCTCTGTGTCCACAGTGACTTGGCCTTTGCCTGTTGCGAGGGGACCATCCCATTTCTGGGGCCTGGGAGGTGGCAGCTGCCAGGCTGCACTGCGGGTCTCTGAGCGGGTTCTGGGCCTTCGAGGGGGAGCGAGCAGAGCCCAGGCCCAGCAGCGGCAGGCAGCGACCTTGTGGATCATGTGCCCCTGACAGCCCGTCCCTCTGCACCAGGGCTTCAGGTGGAGGCCGTGTCCAGTGCAGTCCCTGTGCCCTCAGGTGAGGCTCACGGGGCAGACGGGACCTGACCCTACTCTTGATAGAAAGGGCTCCCTGTGCCTCGGTGGGCAGCCCTGTCATCTTTGGCTCTCTAGGTCTTCTGCAGGGCAAAGAAGCGGCTGTGGCTCACCCTCGAGGCCTCTCCTCCCCTCCCTGGGGAGCTGGCAACACCCCCACCTCCCCAGGCCTGGCCGCAGTGTGCAGGACAGGGGCCCTGGGAGTGGCCCCAGACCTCTTGGATGAGCAGGTGGCTGGTGCTCCCAGCCCTAGGGTGACGTCTGGTGGCCGCCCCAGGGCCTGTGCAGCCCAAGAACATGGGGACTCTGCCTCAGCCAAGCACCAAGTTGTCACCCTGTCCCGCTAGGGACCTTGCAGTCCCTCCCTCAGGGGGAGGACCACAAGGAGCTGCAGGAGTCCACAGGGCTCCGGGGCTCTGCCGGCTCTGTAGTCATGTGGGGTTTACGTCCAGAGGATGGAAGCTGGAGACTGCAGGAGCCTGTTTTCTCCTTTCACTTTGTTTCTCAAATCTGCAGTTCAGAGATGGAAAAGCAAGTGGAAGCAGCTCTGCAGTCTGGGCTCTGGCCCTTTCCCTTTGCTCCGAGGCTCACTGGACCGAGGGGCCTGGCCGCCCTGTGCTCAGGTGCCCTCTGCGGATGAGGCCCGGTGAACCTGTCCTGGTGGCCACCTCAGCCCTTTGTCTGGCAAGGACAAGACCCTGCCTTTATGGGGTAATTAGTGCGGACAATGACCGCCGCCTGGTGGCCCCAGGGACCAGTGGAGCAGAAGGGAATCTCAGTGGCATGAAAAGTCACGGGAGGGAGGCGTGGGTGGTGGCTGAATAGCGACAGTTACCTTCTGAATAGATTAAATTTTAAAATCTCCATGGGGGGGGCTTGGCGGGAGTCAGAGTGACAATGAGGTTTTGTGTCTCTGCAGCGCCGGGAGGAAGCCCGGCGGGGGTTTGCTGCCCTGGACGGCCTGTGGGCTGGACTGCTGGACCTGCTGGAGGCCTGCGGGGCCCAGCGGGCCGGGGCCCTCCCTGGAGGCCTGGGTCATGACAAGCTTCAGCACCGGCTGCAGGCACAGAGTTCCCCCACTTCCTGTCTTCCTGGCCGGGCCACCTGGCACCAGCCCGTGTCCCAGCCGGGATGGTGCCCCTGCTTCAGGGATCCATGCCCCTCAGTGAGCCTGGCCCTCAGGTCCCCCAGGGCAGCCCAGAATGGATGCAGCTGCAGGCCCACCCCCTCGGGGTCCTCACCCAGAGCCCCCAGTCCAGCAGAGCCACTGATCAGCATCTTCCAGCTGCAGACACAGACACGAGCGCCCGCATGGGTGGTGTCCACTGTCTCCTTCAGGAGGGCAAGTTCAAGGAACCGAGTGGCCATGCCGCCCAGATGTGTGGAGCAGGCTCCTTCGACTCCTGCATGTGATGTCAGGGACAGGAGCCACCATGGGCTGTGGGAGACCTGGCTCCCAGTGAGGCCTGGGAACCAGCTCAGCCACACACTGGGCATGAGCTGCAGGACCCCTCACTGCCTGACCAAGGCAGATGCCAGACCCCTGCCCCTGCTTTCCAGAGTCCCTTCTTCCTCAGGACGTCTCCTGGCATGCAGCCATACTCCCTCCTGGCCTTTGGCCCTTCATGTCATTTGCAGCGTAGGGTGGAACTGCCTCCCCGAGTGACTCTCCCACCTCTGCCCCTCCTGGGTCACCCATTACCCAGTATGGGTATCGCCTGGCTGTGAGCTAGGAACAACCTTGGCCTGAGAATGGCAATGAGCCCCTGAGAAAGGCCATGGGCAGGGCCTAGGGGAGCTTCCGTGACATCCCCTGCCCCCATGTAACCCATGCCCAGCCAGCACGGCAAGAGGGCCTCCACTGGACTGGGATTTGGCAGCCAAAGGCTTCCAGGAGAGCCAGTGGGGCCGTTGGAGCCATGGTGGGCTCTGAGTCGGCCTCGTGACCGTGGCTGGCTCCTGTGTAAGCCCAGAAGGTCCCAAGAGCAAGGCTGGGCTCTGAAGTCCTGCATGCAGGTGTCCCAAGCCTGGCCCAGAGCACCTGGCAGTGACTCAGGTGTGCAAGGGACAGTGGGGAGCGGTAGGGCCTGCGGCAGGCAAGATGCTGCAGCTCTCAGGCACCGGCTGTCCTGAGCTGAGTCAGCCTACACCCACTGCCTGCAGGGCCTCGACCAGCCCCTCCAGGGTCAGTGCACAGGGGCTGCTGCCCCTGCTCTTGGGTTCAGGCACCAGGTCTGGGCCTCCCTGGCTGGTCTGTCCTGGGGAAGTGGCCCTGGTCACTGTCCTTCTTGCCCCCAGCCTCCTCTGCTGGCCTCAGAGGCGCCGAGGCTGACATGGCTGCACCCCGGAACAATGTGGGCCGTGGCCTCCCTCGCGTGGCCAGGCACAGGCGGGGAGCCGGGTGCGGTGTGGACGAAGAAGCCGGGCTAGTGTTTCGGGCCTCTTCTGTTACGCTCAGCCTTTCAAAGAGTGTCTGGGCTTCTGAATGCACCTCCCTCCGCTCCGAGCTGGCGTCCCCACACAAAAGGGGCTCTTGTCCCTCACCGGCCCCTTCTGCAAAGAAAAGCCATTGTCCCCAGCGGGGCCGCCCGGCAGGCGGTGCACGCTCCACTGCCCACCGCCGCGCTCAGCGAGAGGGGCCGCATTCAGGCCTGTCCGCTCGGATTAGCAGGCGCTCACGACTCAATGTGCCGCGATATTTCATGTCCAGCGCAGCGGCTGGCCCCGGGTAGGATGAATGGCTGCTTTTGTTCACTGAGTTATTTTATTTACATTTTTTAAACAGCTTATCAAGGTAAAAAGATAGCTTGGCTTTAAGGGGGGAAGGCCCCCTTGGCTCCAGGCCCACATGGAGGTGGAAGGCGAGGCAGGCACTGGGGTCCTCGGCTGGCCTGGGCACCTGTCCAGCCCTCCTGTCCCTCACTCAGCGTGGGGACCCTGGGCACCAGGGACTGCTCCTCCCGAGAGTTTCCCAGCGGGCTGAAGGTTCCCACAGCCCCAGGTCTGCCCTGCCTTCCTCGGAGCACTTCCTGCCCTCGGGGTGGCAGCGGTCAGGAGAGGGCACAGGGGCACAGTGGGCCCGTTTGTTGCCTCTGTCCTCAGGCTGTCCTGGTGCTGGGCCCCTCCCTGGGCCCAGCGTAGCTGCCGGCCGGTGCCTGGGCCCGCAGTGATCTTCCTACAGGCAACATGCTGTGGGCTGTCGTGAGCTCAGTGTTGCCCCGAAGCAGTGCCCACAGGCTCACTGCACCCCGGAGCTGGAGGAGCTGGTTCTGTGCCCCTCCTGTCCCCGGTTACCAAGGCGGCCCCAGCAACGCTGGGCCCCTGGCTGTGGCTGGATAGACTGGGCGGGCTCCCCCCTTGTCCAGGCGCTGCCCAGCCGTGGGCAGCAGAACCCCCGGGGCTGCAGGACAGAGCGAGCAGGGTGGGGGCCCAGGCCTGCTGGCCACACCCTATAGCCACCACCAGGGCCACCTGGCCTCCAGAGGCAGCCTGGGTGCACACAAAGCTCCTGCCCAGACAGTGGACTCCTGGGCGTCCATGCCCAGGGTGTTGGGCACCTGAGCCTGTGACTGTGCCCCTGGACAGTGAACTGCGTGCCTGGCACAGCCTGCACCCCATGCCCCCCGAAAGGCAGAAGGGTCTTTGAGGGGGAGGCCCTGGGGTCATGGCTGGGAGCAGGTAAGGCAGAGGTGCGAGGGTGACTTTGCTCCCTCTTCCCCCCAGGGGGCCTGTGCCTGGCTCCCAACGTTCAAGGTGTCCAGTTGGGGCCGGGCAGTGAGGCTGACAGCTGCTGTCCACTCGGGCTGTAGGGGCCAGGCTGGGGGGCGCCTCCTCAGCTCCCGCAGCTCCGGGGGTTTCCGACCCAGAGAGGCCCAGAGCCCTCGAGTGAGGGTGGGGCAGGCCTCGCCTGGGCGTCCTGCACAGCCCTGCAGCCTGAACCCTGGCCCTGTGCCCCTCCCACGCCCTGTACCGCATGGGTCCTGGCGGAGGCAGAGTCTGCTGGCCCTGGGCCAGACTGCAGAGGCCCCAGGTCAGCCCTGCACAGGCAGAGGCCCCCGGCCCTGCCCCCGGCTCAAGTCCCAGGACTGGACGAAGAGCAGAGCAGAGCCTTTCCCAGGGCGCTATTTTGGTCTCTGAGCAGCCGGGTGGGGCGCCAAGCTGCTCCCGGGCTGCTCCGTTACTTTTGCTCATAATGGGAACTTGATGTATGGAAATTATTAATAGCACTGTGAGCCTGTGGTACGTGCGGGTGGTCAGGGCCCGGCACGCTCTGCCCAGCAATGAGAAGGCCCAAGAGCCACGATGCATGCTGAGGCTGGAGTGTGGGCTCCAGCTCCCTTCGCCCCATTGAGGCTGCTGCAGGCTGCACATGGCTGCCCAGGGAGCTCGGGTCAGTACTGTGGCTGCATCAGAGCCTGGGCGCCTCTGCCCACGCCCACCCCAGCCAGGGTCTCACCGCTCAATCAGGGCTCAGAGGGTCCCCGGGCTCAGGAGGTGCCATGTGAAGACCACTGGCCCACCCTGCAGCCCGTGGGTCACAACCTGGGCCCTCTCAAGGCTGGGGGACAGGAGGCTCAGGCTGGGCTGTGCCTGCAGCAGTCGTGGCAGGGCACAGGGTGGGAGCCTGCAGTGCTGGCCCCTCTCCGCTTTAATCCGCCCTCTTTGTGTCGCCAGGCAGTCATGCTGGGCACAAAGCTGAAACTGCGGCCAGAACTGGATATTGAAAAGGTAAATGTCTTTCTCATGCAAATTGTTTAGGTTGAATTTGGATAAACCCCAGGTCTCCAGAAACAGCTTGGTGGGGGCATGGAGGGCAGGGGCTGCCCGAGGTCAGTGTGGGTGCAGAGACCCTCGGGCTGGGCATCCCAGAGCCTCACCAGGCTCCAAGGTCCCGGCACCTGTGGGCTGCTCAGATCTGGCCCCGCTCCAGGAAGGCACCGGCAGGGTTGTGCCCAGGGTGGCGGCAGACTCGAGCACTTGCCCTTCACCCTGCACCCTGCATCCTGCCTGGCAGGTGGTGCCTCACCCCCTTTGGGCTCTGAGTAGCCTAAAGAGTGGGCGCATGGGGAAGGGACGCCTGCAGGGCCAAAGCTTTTCTGCTGGGCACGGTGACAAGTCCCAGTGCCACAGCCAGGGCTCCCGAAGGGTCTCCTGGGGTCTGGACATGCTCCCGATCCCTGTGCTGCACCCCTGGGGGGCCCAGGACTCTCCCGGACCATCTCAGCCCCTCGTCTGCACCACCCTGCTGAGCATCTCTGTCAGGGAACAAGGGCAGCTGTAGGGCTGCCAGGGACCGGCGGGAGAGCAGGGTCAAGTGCGTGCCACTGCGAGCTCGGCTATGACGGGCACCCCCCTCCCGCCCATGTCCCAGGGTGCCCTGGGCCATCTGCAGGCCCCACATGGTCCACCGCCCAGGGAGTGTGGTCCTGGCCGTGGTCTGGGGGACTCCCCTGCAGATGAGGACCCGCTGCTGCTCCAGGACCAACTGAGCCTCATGGGTGCTCTCAGACGACTTCCCAGACCTGCAGAGGCAGCTGCTGGCTGCACGGACTCCTGGTGCCAGCCTGGCTTTGACATCAGGGACCCAGCAGGTCCTGGATGGACTCTGAGTGCCGGGTCAGGGCCAGGTGGCTGCTTTGGAGGGATGTGTGGGGCAGAAGTATGTGACAGTCTTCCAGGGCGCGTGGCTGCCCTGGGCCACCAGGCAGCAAGGCTGGACACCGCGCCCAGGGACACGGCCTGGCATCTGACCTGCGAGGTGGCAGGTGGAGGTCAGGCCTCCCTGGAACCCTCCTCTCCACGCCTTGCTTCTAAGTTTGGTTCCTCGTCCCTGGAACGGGGTCGATTCTCCCTTCACGAGAGTGGTGTGGCCCCCCGTGGTACGACACAGGTGGAGTGGTGAGGGGCGGCTGGTTGTCATCACTCTTGTAACGTTAAACAGACAAAGGAAGGGTAGAGAGCCAGCAAGTGATGAGGGAGGGGCTGGTGCCGCCAGTCTCGGCTTGAGACCCCTGTGGGTTGGGGTGAGGACCCTGCACCAAGTCCAGGACTTCACTGTTTCTAGCTCTGTGCTCGGAAAGGGCCTCAACACGGTGACGTTCATCAGGACCAGGGAGCCCAGCCGTGAGATCTTGGTTTCTTTGTTTTGTTTTGTTTCTTTTCTTTTTTTCATTTTGTTTTGTTTTTTGAGACAGGGTCTGGCTATGTAGCCCAGGCTGGCCTTCAACTTGCAGTGATCCCTCTGCCTCGAGATCTTGATTTCTAAAAACCATTCTTTTCTTTTTCAGCAAAACATTTATTGGTATATTTTAGCCAAACACAATGATCACATTCCTCATAGGGAATCTGCGCCAGTACACAACATGTCTTGCTGCTCCTCTTTTTTCCCCATCCCCCCTTATGTACAAAAGCTTTGCTTCCACCTCTTCGGTTTTCTTTTTTTCTTGTCCCTTCCTATTTCCCAATGTCTATTGTACGTTTTAGTCCTCATTTCCACTTTCGGTTTCTCACGCCAGAGAAACAATGTGGTATTTAAACATGCATGCTTGATTTGCCTCACTTAAGAGTATGGTCTCAAGGTGCATCCATTTAGCTAGAAATGTCTCCAGCTCACCCTTCTTTATGGCAGAGTAGTACTCCATTGTCTAAAAAAACACATCTTTATCCATTCATCAGCTGATGGGCATTTGGGCTGTTTCCAAGCTTTAGCTATTATTAACTGTACTGCTACAAACATGGGTGTGCATATGTTGCTGTGGTATGATGCTTTTAATTCTTTCAGGAAGATACAAGAAGGAGAATGCCTGGGTCAAATGGAACCTCTAGTTTTAGTTTTTTGAGAAATCTCCACACTGATTTCCACAGTGGTTGCACCAGTCTGCACTCCCACCAACAGTGGAGAAGGGTTCCTTTCTCCCCACAGCCCTGCCAGCATTTGTTATTGGTTGATTCCTTTTTTTTTTTTTGTACTGGAGATCAAACTCAGGACCTTGTGCTTGTCAAGCAGGTACTATGCCACTGAGCTAAATCCCTGGTCCTGGTTGATTTCTTGATAGCAGCCATTCTTTCTGGGATGAGGTGGAATCTCAGTGCTGTTTTAATTTGCATTTCTTGAATGACCAGTGATGTTGAACATTTTTTCATATGTTTATTTGCTGTTTCTACTTCTTCATCTGAAAAGTGTCTGTTCATTTCAGATGCCCATTTTTGGACTGGGCCTTTAAATTTGGGGGAGGGGTCTGATTTTTTTTTTTAGTTCTTTATATATTCTAGATAGTAGTCCTTTGTCTGAGGAACAGCTGGCAAAAACTTTTTCTGCACTGTACTGAAGGCGCGCAGGCCCTGTGGAGAATGTTCTGAGCATGGCAATGAGGCCCGGGAGCACGGGGCCTGTGGTTCTTAAAATCATGAGTCTGTCCAATGCCCAGGGGAAGTGGAAAGTCCCTCACAGCTTGTCCCAGCTAGTAAATGAAAAGAAGGTGGTAAAATTGAAAATCACCATTTTGCAGCTACCATGGAAATAACTGATTCAGGTGGAGATCCTCTGGGGTTGCCGAGAAAGACACAAAACCCAAATCACCAACATGGGACAGGGAAGGAGCCATTGCCACTGAGCTACAGCCACTGACAGGGACTCGGCACATGCGTTTGACTACTTAGGTGTCATAGACCCAACTATTGAAAGACACCATTTGCTAAATGGTGCTAAACGGATGCTAAAATAAGTGTGGAGTTGAATATTCCTACGTCTGTACAATAAATTGAATCCATAGGTTGAAATTTTGCCCCCCACAAAGAAAGCATTCAGCCCCATGCTTCACTGGTGAATTCTTCCAAACGCTTGAGGGAGAATCACCCAGCCTCCCACAGCTCTCCTAGGAGATAGGAAGAAGGGGGTGTCCCAGCCTGCCTGCTCCAGCCAGCTACCAGGCAGAAGGGAAGACTAAAGTCCAACGTTCCTCATGAACGTAGATGCAGAAGTACTGACCAGGACACTGGCAACCAGCCAGCCGGGGTCCAAAAGGGTTGATCAGAAATGAGAAGACAGATTCAGGGCTGCTGGAAAATATTTGCAGAAGACAAATCTGAGAAGAGGCTGATACTCAAAATAGACAAATATCTCTTAAAACACAATATGAAGGGCCGGGGATTTAGCTCAGTGGTTCCACCACCTACCTTGCAACTGCAAGGTCCTGAGTTTGATCCCCGGTACCAAAAAAAAGAAACCACACAATAAGAAGATGGAACAACCCAACTGAAAGTGGGGCAAAAGGCTGGGAGTCACTTCACCAAGGAAAATAAAGATTAGAGAAATGCAAATTAGAACAACAGTGCGGTGCCTGGCTGGCCTGTCAGAACGGCCCAAATGCACAGGACCGCACACAGGTGCCGGGAGAGGTGACCAGGAGCTCTCATCCCTGCGGTGGGGACGGGAAGGGGCCCGCCGCTTGCTCCTCAGAAACTGCACGCACTCTTACCACAGGATCCAGCAGTTGTGCTTCTTAGCGTCTGCTCACCCAACAGAGCTGGAACCGTGTGTCCACAGACACTTGCACTCAGATGCCTGTGGCAGCTTTATTCACACAATTTACTCAAAACCTGGGGCCAACCAAGATGTCCTTCAGGAGGTGAGTGGATAAACACACTGGGTCCATCAAGACAATGGAATATTATTCAGGGTTGAAAAGACGTGAGGTTTAGCCAGGCATGGAGTGCATGTCTGTAGTCCCAGCACCTGGAATGCTGAGGCGGGAGGATGCTCGACCCCAGAAGTTCAGGGACAGCACGGCAACATGACGAGACCCCATCTCAAAACAAGTGAGGAGAAGGAAATAAGTTACTGACACTTGAAAACATAGAAGAAGCAAAAAACATGTCACTAAGTGAAGGAAGCCAGTCCAAAAAGGCTGTACATTGTGTGGTTCCAACTATGTGACCTTCTGGAAAAGGCAAAATTGTGGACACTGAAAAGAGTAGAGGTTGTCAGGGCTGAGGGGCAGGGACAGAACATTAAACGGCTTTCCTGTTGCTGGGACAAAATACCCAGCACCCATGACTTGGGGAGGGGAGGGTAATCTGGCTGTGGTTTCAGAGGGCTCGGTCTGTGGTCAGCTGCTCCAAGCAAGAGCACCATGGTGGGAGAGCGTGGGTGAGGAAAGCCACTCACCTCACAGCAGCCAGGGAGCAAAGCAGGGAACAGCACCAGAGCCGGGTGGCAGGCCCAGATATGGACCCGAGGTCGGCCCACACCCCACCCAGGTACACCCCGGAGCGTCCCCAGGCCCTCCTCTGGGCCCCGAGGCTTCACCAGGCCAGGGGCGGTGGGGCGCAAGGGACCTTTCAGGCAGGCGGGTCTTTCCCTAGGACAAGAGGGCGGTGGACAAGCCCCAGGAGCTCCTACCCAGCCCCACCATCCGCACAGCCCCGAGAGCAGCCTTTCTGTGGACCGCAGACTGCGTGACAGCAGTGTGTCCATGGGGCCAGCTGGCCAGGCAGATGCCCACTCTTGGGTGCCAGGATGGAAGTGAATGCTCAGTTCTCTTTTTCTTTCTTTTGTTTTTTGGTACCAGGGATTGAACTCGGGACCTTGCACTTTTGAGGCAGGCGGCGGAACCACTGAGCTAAATCCCTGGCCCTAAATGCTCAGTTTTCTTGTGAACCTGCAACTGCTCTTAAAAACATCAAGTCTGTCTTTTAAGAAAGTTAAATACACCATGATCAAGGGCGGTTTATTTCAGGAATTCCACATTGACTTAACATTCTGAGATCATCATAGCTTACCACCTTAACAGGATAAACAACAAAAGCTACTCTGTCACTCAGCATGTGAAACAGCTTCATAAAACTCAAACTTGCATGCCTGTAATCCCAGCACTCAGGAGGCTGAAGCAGGAGGATCGCTAGGAGTTTGAGGCCAGCCTGGGATATAAAATGAGTTCAAGACCAGCCCAAACCGCATAGCAAGAATCTGTCTCAAAAACAAACAAACAAACAAACAAACAAAACCCCAAACCTTATTCATAATAAAAACTCTCAGAAAACTACAAAGAGAAAGAAAGGGGAACTTCCTGAATAGAATCAAGAGTGTTACTTTTTTTAAAAGCCCAACAGGAAGTATCCTTTTTAAAAGTTTTATCGAGATATAATAAATACATCCCGAACCGCGCCTGGAGCGTAGCATTTTGTTTGTGTCGACTTGCGTGTTCTCCAGGAACATCACCGCGTCCCATCGGGCCCTGCAGCCCAGCCCAGCCCAGCCCTCCTGACCCACTTGTCCCCATCCCCACAGGGACCCTGGTTTGTCGCTAGATGCTTCTCCATGCCTGAGAACACCATACCAAAGAATGACATGGGTCGGGCTCTTCCGCCCGACAGTTATTCTGAGATTGCTGTGTTCCTGCTCCCCGTTACCACCGAAGGACACTGGTGGTTTCCATGGGGGCCGTCCCTGAGGGAGCTGGGTGCATGGACCCAGGCCCTGCGAACAGGGCGCCCAGGAGGCAGAGCCGGTCCTGTGTTGAATATGTTTAGTTTTTAAAGACGTCACCAGACCTTCTGGATTTCACTTGCCACCCCGCCTTGTGGGGCTCCGTGTCACTGCAGCTGTTCCCACGGGGGTGCAGTGGTAGTGCACTGGGGTTTGATTTGCGTTTTCTTAGTGACTGATGATACTGAGCAGATTTTCCTTTCCCTTGTGAAGTAGCTATTCAATCTCTCCACATTTTAGACTAGGCTATTATCATGTTAGGGAGTTTTGAGATTTTTAAAAATATATATTTTGGCTAGGCATGGTGGTGCACACATGTAATTCCAGCACTCAGGAAGCTGTGGCAGAAGGATCATGAGTTTGAGGGCAGCTGGGCAACATAGCAAGACCCCATCCCAAAGCGCGCGCACGCACACACACACACACACACGCATGTGTGCACACACGCGTTCTGAGTCTTATGTGTTACTTGTAAATAGTTTATCTTTTCATTCTCTTAACAGTGTCTTTCAATAAGTAAAAGTTCTTAATTTGTTGAACTCTGATTTATCAATTTTTTAATAAAATATTATGGACTGCCTTTTAGTGTTGTAGCTGAGAAATCTTTGCCTAACTCTTGAGCACAAACACCTCCTGTCCTTACTTTCAGAAGTTTCGTGATTTTAGGTTTTCATGTAGATCAATGCTGTTTCTGGGTGGACATACAGTCTGAGGGAGGGGTCAGCATTCTTGGTCGGTTAGCATGCAGGTCTCATTGGAACAGTGAGTTTGTCTTTCCCACTAAACTGCCTTTGCACCTTTGTAAACGTCAGCTGTCCACACAGGTCCAGCTGCACCTGCGGGTCCAGCTCCAGGCAGCCTGTCTGCTCTGTCCACCTGCCCGGTACCTACTCCACACCTTCTGGACCCGTGTACCTCACAAGAAGTCTTCAAGTCAGGTGCTGTTGGCCCTCCAACTCTGTTCTGTTCCTCTTTCTTTCTTTCTTTCTTTCTTTCTTTGTAAGTTGATTTGGTTATTTAAACCCTTTGCATTTGGGGTTGAATATTCAAATCAGGTTTTTAATTTCTACCTCAAATACAAATCCTCTGTGATTTGTATTGGTATTGCATTAAAATTAAAGATGACTTTGGGGAGAATTTAGTGTTCTGACCCATGAATGGGGCTCTCTCTCCACTTATTGAGGTCTTTGATTACCCTCAGAAATTTTTAATAAGGCCTCTACATATTTTGTCAAGTTTATCTCTAAGTATATCTGATGTTGGAAGTGATGTTCTTAGATTTCAATTTCCAGTTATTTGTTGCTAGTGTATAGAAACGCAATTGGTTTTTATGTGTCAACCCTTGTATTTTGTAGTTTTTGTAGGTATTTTGAATATGCCATAGGATTTTCAGCGAGGATAATTATGTCACCTACAAATTAGGAGTTTTATTTCGTCAGATCATTTGTTACCAAGTGGAAGGGAAGTGGGCAGAGTGGACATCGCTGTCTTGTCCCAGTATCAGGACCACGCTTCAGCCTTTCATTGTTGAGTGCTGTGTTACCTGAAGCCTGGGCATGTGCCCTTCAGCAAATTACAGAAGTTCCCTTCTTGGACAGTTCATTGAAAATTTTGATCAGGAAAGAATGTTAAATTTTGTAAATGCTTTTTCTGGAGCTATTAAGATCTTGTGGGTTGTCCATTTTGGACTATTAGTGGTGAACTGTACTACCTAACATTTCTATTTTTTTTTTTTTGGTACCAGGTATCAAACTCCAGACCTTGGGCTTGTGAGGCAGGTGGTGGAACCACTGAGCTAAATCCTGGGCCCTAACATTTCTAATTTTTTTTGTTTTGTTTTTTTGGTACGAGGGATTGAATTCAGGACCTTGCGCTTGCAAGGCAGGCTCCGGAACCACTGAGTTAAATCCCTGGCCCAACATTTCTAATGTTAAACCAGCCATCGTTCCTGGGATAAACCCATCATGGTTTAGTATCTTTTGGATGCCTTTTTTGGGGCTCAGTTTGCCTGTTTTTGTTAAGAATTTCTGCATCTATCCAAGTATAGTGGTGCACAGGAAGATCACAAGTTTGAGGCCAGCCTGAGCAACTTAACCATCCCATGTCTCAAAGTTTAAAACTAAAAAAAAAACAGTTCTGGGCCGGGGATTTAGCTCAGTGGTTCCACTGCCTGCCTTGCAACCGCAAGGACCCAAGTTCAATCCCTGGTACCAAAAGAATAAATAAATAAATTTTTAAAAATAAAAAGGTCCTGGGATATAGCTTAGTGGTAGAGTGCCCCTGGGTTCAATCCCAGTAGCAGAGGAGGGCAATTTCTGCACGTGTGTGACAGGTTTGTCATTGTCTTTTCTCATAATGCTTGTTTGTTTTGGGCATCAGAATAATGCTTGCTTCATAAAATGAGTTTGGAATTATTCCTTCCTTCTCAGTTTTCTGAAAGAGATTGTGTGGAACTGGTGTTATTTTAATTACAGATTCAATTCCTTGAATGTGGAGCTATCCAGGGTCCCCCTTTCTTTTTGATGAGCAATAGAGGTTTGTATTTCACAGAGCTCATCCATTTACTCTAAGTTCGCACACTTCCTGGCTTAGAGTTGCTCCTGATAGTCCCTGATTGCCCTTCTGCGCTGGACTCTGCGATGCCCCTTCTTCCACTCCCAGTGTCACTGATCTGTGACTTTCACTGTGGTGACCCCATGATCCATGTGGCTCCTCGGTCGGTCTCTATGGCCCAGTTTTCTCCGTGTTGTGGTCCCTACCCTTCCTCCCTGTGTGCTGGGGACCCTGCCCTGGTGACAGGCACTGTGGCTCTGACCTGCAGGGAGCTGGTTTTCCCTGGACTCTGGGCCGTGTCCTGTGTGCAGGTTTCCTGGGAGCAGCGAGCCTTGCGCTTCCTTTCAGCCTTGCCCAGTGGGACCAGGGCAGCGTGGAATCCGGGGGCAGCAGCATGCTGCATCAGCGGCACGGGCCTCGTCTGGCAATCGACGCCCTGCAAAGGAGGGTGTTTTCAAGCTCGAGCTTTGGGAGCAGGGGTTCATGTCTGGTGTGAGGCCTGGTAACATTTCTCTCCCACCTTGGGGGGTGACTTCCTCGGCGCTGGGCGGCTCCCCATGCCCCATGCTGGCTGAGGTCCAGGTAGGTTCTCAGGGGCCCTTGCTGGGTGCGTGTTCGGGCTCCGTGCTGCTTACCACACACCGGGCATGGGGCTTCCATGCCCTTTCCCAGCCTGGTCACTGCCTCAAGTGGCAGTGCCCAGTCCTTAGGAATTCCTGGGGGAGAGTGAGCTTGGGCCTGCTACTCTAGAGCATCACCTTTCTACTAAAGCCATCCACACGTATTCATGTCCGGGTGATGGGGTTCGCTGTGATAGTCCCACACATGCACACGCTGTCCTTTGATCATGTTTGTCCACCTCAGGAAGAGGCATATTTAATGACTTCGAGAACAAGAATGGAGCAGCTGTTGGCACCACTTCCACAGCACACCGGGATCCCAGTCGGGCAAGAAGTCCAAAGTATGAGAGTTGGTACCGTGAAAAAAGGCTGTTTCCAAACATGAGTTTGTACGTAGGAAACACCTACAGGAAGCTGTTGGAATTAGCAGGTACACTGGGTGAGATCACGGGCTGCCAGGTAAACTCGTGTGAACAGTTGTATTCCTTGATCCTTGCAATAAAGATTCCTCAACAGGATGTGAAAATCGCTCGGGATAAGGGAAGAGATTGGCCGGTCTGACTCAGACCAATAACTTCTGTGCAAGCAAGGACATCTGTGAGGCCCAGAAGCACTGTTTGCTGCACACCACTTACAGCTCTGCACTGGAGCAGAAAGCACTCACACGAGACCCCCAAAGCAAACACACAGCAGAAGACGAGCCAGTCTGCACGTGAGCAGGACCTGGGCCACACTCCCCAGAGCACCTGAACAACTGCTCAGCACAACCCGCCAGGGAGATGCAAACTAAACCATGAAGAAAGATCCCCGACCCATCAGCCAGCACGCCGGGCTGGCACAGTGGGCGTGGCTCAGACCCAGAGCAGCACAAAGGTACCCTGCCCGAGCAGGTGAGTGTGCCGGGGAAACGCTTCACAGTGTGCGTCCGACCCAGAGCAGCGCCAACCCCATCACTCCTGGCGTTTGCTCCAGAGAAGTGGGGATGGGCCAGCGATGTAGCTCAGTGGTTCCGCTACCTGCCTCACAAGCGAAAGGACCCTAGTTCAATCCCTGGCACCAAAAAGAGAGAGAGAGAGAGAGAAGTGCAGAGCAGCTGCATCCATGAAGCTTTCTCCTCAGCCACCTGAGCCTGGAGCCACCACACACCGCAGCCAAGGAGGGGCTGGGGGTGTGCTCCTCAGGCCTAGCCGAGCAAGGGCACAGTGGGACATCAGCACTGGTCACAGGTGCAGGGAGCAGGGACCAGCAGGTGGCTCGGGAGGCTGCTGAGAGCTGGAGTGTTCCACGGAGAAGTTTAGGCAGCAGGTCTGCGGGGCGCAGGCGCCTTCGATTTCTGCACCGTGCCCTAGGTCAGCCAGGCCTCAATGAACAATTTAGGGTTTAAAATGGCAGCTGAGTGCAAGCATTCACTGCCTCTCTAAAATGAGGGAGAGCTTTTAAGAGAGGTGCTGGGTGGCCAGGCAGTGACTGCTGACCGTGAGTCCTCTACGTGTGCCTCAGAGCTAGGAGGGCTGGCAGCTGGAGGCCCGGGGCCTCAGAGCAGGGGGGCTGAAGTGGGGTCTCAGAGGCTTTCTGCAGAGCAGGTATCTGGCACTGCCGAGGACAGGACAGAGGCCGTGGATGTCTGTTTTCTGTTGCTCTAACGAAATACTCGAAGCTGGGTACTGAACAAGTTTTACTGAGCTCACAGTTTTGAGAGCTGAAAGTCCACAGTCCGGCACCTGCTGGTCGGATTTGGCACCTCATTCCCTGGCATGGTAAGGGCTGGTTCCCGGACCACCCCACTCCTCAAAGCCTCTCTCACAGCACTGCAACCACACCAGACCACAGCAGGCTGGCGCCGAGCCTGGCCTCACGGCCCGCACCCCAGCAGCTGCGTGGATGCATCTCTGCCCGGGCTCCTGGCTGCGACCACCCTTGAGAGCTCAGACCCCCTCAGACACAGCAGCCTTGAGGTGTGGCTGGCACGCGCGCGGCACACAGACCCCCAAGCCAGGCCTCAGGAGCGGGAGACAAGGCGTGAGCCAGAGCTGTGAACAGCTTGGAGAGGTGCCAGGGCACCGAAGAGGCCCAGGCCCTGGGATGCCTCTGGCAGACAAGTGTGGCTGCACACGAAGAGCTCAGTGAGGGTTGGGGCAGTCGGTCTGCAGGTGTCTTCCCAAAGGTGGTGAAAAAGAAGTAAGCAGAGAAAAGGAAACTGGGGAAGGTTTTAAAGATTAGATTCTGTCAAGGAGGTGCAGCGTCCAGAGGACAGCAGCCCCAGGTAGAGCAAGCACGGGACGGAGCCAGGAGACAGCGGAGATGGAGCAGGGGTGGAAGGTAGGGAGGCCCAGGCAGAGACGCAGAGGCTGCACTGCACAGCGCCAAGGCCCTCAGGGCCTCCAGGGGAGCAGGCCCCACTGCGCAGGAGAGGCCTCAGCATCCCTGCTGCAGTTCCTGGTGTCGGCCCAGAGCCACAGCTCTGAGCTTCCCTGTCATTTCCACGGTGCTTTCAGCGGCTTTGCTCAGGGACAGCCAGGAGAGGGGGCCTCGGTGGGTGTGGGAGAGGCACGGTGGATCCTGATCACCCTAGGAGGAGAAGTTGGTCCTCACAGCCATAGGGATGTGAAGGGGGAGGGAACAAAACCAACAGCCCCAGCTAAGTGTCCCCGGACAGCAGTAGGGTGGCTCCACAGTGGCCTGCAAGTGCAGCCTGTGTGAGTCTGACCACTGTCTTGGGGGGTGGCGTTGCCTGTGCTACGAGTGGTTTGTGGAGGAGCGTGTGCACTGGGGACCCATGGGGACCCCCGCTGGCGCCAGGCCCAGGCTGGGCAGCTCCGGGCAGTCAGACCCCTCTGCACATGCCACCAAGGCCCACGTGCTGCCAGGCAGGAGGCCATGCGGGCCTGGCAGGGAACTCCAGGCTGCTAGGGACGGGGCTGCCAGTTTCCTTGGCAGAAAAGTATATCTCTTTAAACTTTTTTTTTTTTTTTGGTACCAGGGATCGAACTCAGGACCTTGTGCTTTCAAGGAAGGCGGCAGAACCACTGAGCTAAATCCCCAGCCCTCAGAAAAGCATATCTCAAGGAAACCGGGCCAACCACGAGGAGGTGAGCAATTGCCCCATCTGCCACCAGGACCTCAGGAAGCTGGGTTAGTCCAGTGGGGCTGAGTCCTGGGTGGTCCCGTGCGTGCCTGTCCACGCACATGGTGCCTGGCCTCCACGGCCCCAGGGGTGGACATGTGCCAGGGAGCCACATGATGGGAGCGGGGTCCTCTTGTGGACAGGACCACAAGGCCTGGGGCTTAGGGATGCTGTGTGCACACAGGCAGGGTACAGCACACGCAGGCACACGGAAGCTGTACTGCCACAGAGCCATCCTTGGGTGCCGTGCTGCATGTGCAGGACGTGGCTGGGCGGCAGAGGGTGGCACTGGGCCGGGGTAGCACTGGGCAGTGGGGAGGCAGCATGAGTCACCAGAGAGAAATGCACGCACCTGGGGTGCAGTCTAGAAGGCCAGTCCCCTTGAGTGCCAAGGTCAAGCCAGCCGGAAGCGCAGTGGACATCCTGAAGAATGTGGAGGAGTTTCCACACATTGTCGTCCACGTGAGAACCCACAGCCTGGGGGGAAGCAGACACCTCGGGCTGCTGGGGGAGCTGAAGCCGTCTGGGCAGATGGCTCTGGGGGCAGCAGGGCTCTGCAGGGACACTGAGCCCACAGGGGCCAGAGGTCATGAGGGCAAGGGGCCCCACGTCCTGGGGGTCTCACGGGCCAGCCTGTAGCCTAATGGTCCTGAGAAGCCGGGGGAGGCCCCAGGGACCCCTCGGCACCCGGCCCAGCTTGGCCTTCACTTGCTGGGGTCACTGCCCTGAGCTGGGCACTGGACGGGGACAGCCAGCCATGAGGGCAAGGTCTCTGGGCCTCCCTGGTTACGGCACAGCCCCCTCCTCCCCAAGGGCAGATGATGGGAGAGAAGAGCCGGCGTGGGCCCCCTGGGCAGAGGGAGCAGCAACAAGGCCAGCCCAGTGTCCTGGAGAGCAGGTCTGACCTCGAATCTAGGGCCTTGGACAGAGAGGGAGCACGGAGCAGGCAGCCTGGTCCCCTGGCCTTGCCCACTGAGCCCAGGTGGACGGCCCTGCTCTGGGAACTCTGCAGTCGCCCCCACAGGGCCTGGTGGAGGAGAGGCCCTGGCCACAGGAGCCACTCTTGCAGATGGTGGCCACTCACACCGACCCTGCCACGGCTGCCTAGTGTGCCCTGGGCCTCTCGCTACCCCAGGTGGTGGCCGCAGAGCTAAGCCGACTCAGGCTCCAGAGCAGGTGAGGGCCCCACAGATTCACGACAGCAGCTCCACAGATTGGGGCAGGTGCGGGTCCACCCCAGGGAGCAGGCGACAGGAGGTGCTGAGGGGCGTGGTTGGGGTTCACCAGCTCTCCCCCTTCCAGGGTGGCCAAGGCTAACCCTGGGCCACAGGGGACACAAGGGGCTATAAGCAGCTACACATGGGTGGGGACAACATCCACCTGCTGGCCTGATGGGAGGACCTGGCCAGGCATGAGGCCACACTCCTGGAGGTGGGCACAATGCTCACCGGAGTGGGTGGAAAGGCCTCTGGCGTTGGTCCAAACCTGACCCTGTTGGCCTCACCTCCGACCTTACCCTCCACCTGTCCCCAGAGTGCCCCAGCCAGCCACTGTGGTAATTACCACGGTGAGGCATTACCAGGCCCCAGCTGGCCTGCAAAGGGGCAGCCAGGCCTCCCTCCTCTGCTGCAGCTGCATGGAGCCTGGGCCACGTCCTGTCACGCCTGCCCGGGCTCATGAGCCCTGAACCTTCTGGTGCTGGGCAGCACCCTGGGTTGACTGAGCATCTCTCTGCCTGGGACTGGTGGCTGCCCCTCGAGGAACAGCTCCTCTATGCAGGTGCTGGTGTACAGCCCACGCCCCTCTTCCCTTGCCCTGCCCTGAGGCTGACCTTGCCCTTAGCTGCCAATGCCCACTGCCTGCTGAGATGCACCGAGCCCTGGGTGAGAACCCCACCACTTCCCACCACCTGGGGGTCCCTGGAGCCGCTGGGCAGGCAAAGGTCTCAGTCACACCCAGGCGAGTGAGTGAAACCTCCCTCTGCCTTCACCGGGACTCGGGAGGCCACTGCCAGCACGGCACAGTGGGCAGCGGCAGCTGACTTCCCAGCCCACCATGATGGGCTCCTGATAGGACCACTGTGCACCCCATGGTGCCTTGCGGGGTGCCCTGGGGACCAAGCCCCTCACCCAGCTTACACGGGGGGCTCTGAAATGACCAGGGCCGGCACAGGCCTTCCATGCAGCGTGTGACGGCCTGCTGCAGGGGCTGGGGCGGAGCCTTGCTGCTGGGTGTGGACGCAGCCTGCTGGGCAATGGCAGAGCTGCCAAGGTGAGCAGGAGGGAGGGCCAGGCCCCCCGGCCGGGGTTGGGCAGGGTGAGTGGCAGAGAACCGTCAGGGTGCCACTTTTCACTTGAAATCCCAAGGAGGGAGATGGAGTCCTGTTGACAGTGGCTTCGGCAGAGGCTGAAGGCAGCACTGCAGCCAGACCCTGGGCTGGCACTGAGGCCTCAGAGCCTCAGACAGCAGGGACTTAGTCCAGCTCTGTCCCCGGCTGCAGCACTGGCTGCTTCCCAACAGCACTGCTCAGGAGGTGCCCAAGTACCCAGGCCTCTGGCCTGAGCCCATGCTGACTTACAAGGACTCGGTCTCCATCAGCTTTTGGATGCTACAAAGAAACACCCAAGGGAGGCTGCTTATGAAGAAAGCAGATTTATTTAGGTCATGGTCTGGGAGCATCAAAGTGCATGTTCACGTGGTCCCCTCCGCTCTACCTCTGGTGAGAATGCTGACAGTGTTCTTCTGCTCTAGGAGTGAGGGTTGAGGGTAACGAGCAGAGAGGAGCTGGTGGGCCAGGCTGGGTGCCACTGTGGTCCTTGTGAGAACCGCTCAGGGTCTCACTGACCCCAGGGGGCCCCCAGGCCCTAATTCTTAAAGGTTCCACCCTGAAGGCCAGGCCTCACACACATGGAGCTCTGGGGACACCACAGCAGCCACCTCTGAACCTCGGTGTCCACGGCAGCATAGGCACCTGAGGACAGGGACACCTTGAGCTGTCCCTGCTCGGAGCTGGGTGGGACAGGGTCTGCCAGCCTAGAGCCAGCCCAGCCCTGGGACCAGCAGGACCTGCGTGGGCCCAGCCCGGCCTGGCCCCTGCCAGAAGGATTTGCACATAAGACCAGAGGCCTGACCGTGGGCCTTAGCCAGATGCCTGGTAGCCAACCTGCAGGAGAGGGGCTGTCTCGCTCCGTGGCTCAGGGAATGCTGGAGCAGAAGGTGACATCAGGGGGTTTCTGAGCTTCGGCCATGGTGCCTCTGTTGGCCTGGGCACGTGGAAGAGGCCACAGGTCAGGAACCGGGACCACACCCCAGAGCCACAGAACCGAAGCTCAGCCAACATCCACAGGCACCTGAAGAAGCAGGTTCTTCCCCCGGCTCTGAACAAGAGCGCTGCCACCCACAGCCACACCAGCCTGGGCGCCACACAGCATTGCGGAAGTGATGCAGATCCGGTCCTGGGTGGGCACTGCCATCACAGGAGCTGGCTGTGTGGCAATGGCTTTGGCTGAAACAGCGGACAGAGCCGAGAATGTCCTTCCTGGTCCCTGTAAAAACCCAGATGGCCTCAGACAGGCGGCAGAGAACAGAGGAGGGTGGAAACATGGGCATCCAGGAAAGAGGAGCGGGGTCAGCGAGAGCAGGGAGCAGAGAGGACCTGATGGGAAAGCTGATGATGTGAAGGCCCCCGCTGGGCGAGAGGCGCCCAGCATCCCAGTGTGGGGTGTGGCCAGGTGGTGCACGTGTCCACGATGCAAACCTGCAGCCCTGGGGGAGGGTGCTCCGGAGCCCTCTGCTCCATGCTTCTGCAAAGCGGGGCTCTGCCTGCACCCTGACTGCTGTCCCTGGGCACATGGGCCTTCGCACAAATGTGAGCTTGCTCAGGTGCCTCCCGTGTGCTCCCAGGTCCGGACAGGGCTCTCTGGGCCCTGTCTGCAGAGAACGCTCTTAACGAGGGAAGCTGCTGCCCCCTTCAGATGGCCCAGTTTCCTTCCAAGCCACGAGTTTCCTCAGTAACCCTGGAAATGAGCTAGGGACTGTGGTAAACGGGGGCTCACCTGGGTTTCATCTTCTGTGCCTTTCATGGATAATACCAATAGATACATAAGAAAAAGTAAAGAGGGCCAGGGATTTAGCTCAGTGGTTCCAGCGCCTGCCTCATAAGTACAAGGTCCCGAGTTCTATCCCCGGTACCAAAAAAAAAAGAAAAAAGAAAAAAGAAAGAAAGCATTCCCCGTGAGAGGTATGTCATTGGCCGCTGGAGGAAGCAGGGACCGCCCATCAGGGCCTGGATGAGGGGCACGGCACTCGGCCGTGGGTAGAGGGCAGAGCCAACCTCTCCACCCGGGCTGGACTCTATGGGGGTCCGGACTGCTTCTGCATGCCGTATGCTCTGGGTGGCTTCTGGGCCTGGGGCAGCACCGAAGGGTTAAGCAGAATTTGCCCGTGGACAGCCTGCTCGGTAGGTGTCAGGACTGCCTCCTGGCCCCAGTGATCCTGTAAGCCAGTTCTTCAGGCAAATCTGTCCCGGGCGTCTCCTATACTTCTGCATCTCTGACCCCCTTGACTCCCCCAGAGTGGCCCCAGGGAAAGTCCTGCAGAGGGGCTCTCTGTCACTCTGGGGCTTTTGGAGTCGGTTCTCACAGCCACGAGTCTGCTGTTGCCATGACAAAGTGCCTGAGGCGGGTACTAGGTAGGCATTCAGATGTTCTGAGCTTTTGTACAGGAGGGTCCAGCATGGCCAGGCAGCCAGGCCCGTGGGAGGGTGTGCAAGGGCCATGTGGAAGCCAGCATGTGGAGAGCAGCCACCTCTCTTTTGATCACCTGCTCTCTCGCAGGAACTGACGGGTCCTCGCCAAGAGTGGCACCCCAGGGATCAACTACCTCCTGCCAGGCCCTGCCTCTGGGCTCCCCCACATCAGCGTAGCCACACGGGCCAGCACAGGGAGCTGAGGACACACTCGGGCCACACTGAGGCCACAGCAGTTCCCTCACTGGACAAGATGCCAGGCACTAAGGACGCTGTGTCCAGTGGCAAAGGGCACTGCAAGGCCACGCTGTGACATGCAGACATGGTGCAGGACACAGCCGTGCAGGTCCTAATCAGACATCTGCAGGCAGCTGGGCTGGGCAGAGCTCACAGGGACAGGGGCAGCACCTCTTCTGTGCTGGTGGAGGGAGGTGGGAGCTCAGGACCCTCCCCTGTCCTCCTTCGCCAACACCAAGGTCAGGCTGTGTCCACCCACCTGCTGGGCCCCAGCGTGAAGCTGGTTTCCCTGTCTCTGGCGATCAGTGAGGCTGAGCGTCACCCACACCCCAGAGCTTTCTGCATTGTGCAGCGGCCGAGCAGAGACCAGGCCAGCTGCTGCCTTCGGGCCCAAGGGCTGCCTGCCCGTGGTCCTGGCTGGTGACCCCCCCACACCCGATACAGACCGTTCCCTAATGCTTCACTATGAAGGTGAAAGAATTCTACCTGGGGCTGGGGATTTAGCTCAGTGATTCCACCACCTGCCTTGAAAGTGCAAGGTCCCAAGTTGGATCCCCGATACCAAAAAAAAAAAATTCTACCTAATGCTTCCTCTGCAGCTATTGAGATAATCATGGAAGTTTCCAATAATCTGTGAGCACGATGAATGGTTTTAAATTTGGAACCAGCCTCACACGTCTATGTTAAACCAGCTGGACCTTGTGTAGTGCCCTTGTGTACAATGTGCTCTGTGGTGTTTGATTCTCTTTTGTTTTGGGGGGTTTCTCGTTCTGTTTTGTTTGTTTTGCAGTACTGGGGTTTGATCCCAAGGCCTTTGCACTTAGCTGCATCTCCAGCCCTTTTTTACTTTATATTTGAGACAGGGTCTCACCAAGTGGCTAAGTTGCCCAGGATGGGCTCAAACACAAGACCTTCCTGCCTCAGTCTCTTGGCGTGCTGGGATGACAGGCCCGCACCACCAGGCCAGGCCTGATCTGGGATTCTTGTTAGGGAGTTTGTCAGTATCTTCATGAGTGTGCTGGACACAGTTTCCCCTTCTCTAGCCTCATAAATGAGTTAGGGAGTTTTTCCTTTTTTCTCTGCAACTTTGAGTAATATTCAAATTCTCTCTGCTCAAATGTTGGCTCACTTCCGGTGAGGCTTCCTGGACCTGATGCTTTTTTTTTTTTTTTGGTACCGGAGATCAAACTCAGGACCTTTCACTTGCCAGGCAGGCACTGTGCCACTAAGTCGCATCCTCGGCCCGCCTGATGCTTTCTTTGGAAGGGTTTCCTAGTGCTGATTCTTGCTAACAGGTGCAGGACTACTTAGTTGGCTGCACCGTCTGAGTTGCTGTCGGTCATTTGTGACTTTTCTGTAATGTGTCGGTTTTCAGGCACGCAGGTGTGAGGTCATCCTTGGTCTTCCAGCTCCTGCACTGTCTGGCCAATTCGTCCTTAATGTTGCTTACTTTCCCTTCTCCCTTTATTTTTCATTTTGAGACAGGGTCTTGCTAAGTTTCTATGTTGCCCAGGCTGGGCTCAAACTGGTGATCTTCCTGCCTCAGCCTCCCAAAGTGCTGGGATCACAGGCGTGTGCCACCAGGCCTGGCCTTTGCCCTTTTATTTATTTATTTATTTATTTTTGGTACTGGGGATTGAACTCGGGTCCTTGCACTTGCGCAGCAGGCGGCGAAGCCACTGAGCTAAATCCTTGGCCCTTTGCCCCTTTTTTAATCTCAGAGAGTTGTGCCAATTTAACATCTTTTAAAATGACCAGTATCTGGCTATGTTGATCCTTTCCATTACTTTTTTGTTTTCTGTCTCGTTAATTTCCACTCTTATCTTTATAATTTCCTTCCTTTGCTTTCTTGGAGTTGTTTCCAAGCAGAATGCTTCAGTCTGTAATTTCAGCTTCTCTTATTTTATGATGTAAACATTGAAGGCCATAAATTTTTCTTGCAGTACAATTCTCGCTACATTCCACCAGTTCTGATGGGGAGTACTTTCACTATTTTTTGGTTCTAATAATTTTTGAACATCCATTACAGTTACATATTTGACTTGGCCTTCCTTAGGAGGCAGCTTCTCGTTTTCAGGACTTTGGGCTCTGTGGTTATCTTTTTAAAAGTGGTTTCTGACCTCACTGAACTTCCAGGTTGAAAAGCTTGTTAGTTTGCTCATCAGCTGGGCCAGGTCCTTCAGCAGATGTCCACGCAGCAGCCGCACGTCTCCTCTCCCTCTCGAACACACAGGGCACGGCCCACGGGGTCGCTGGCCTGCATGGTGGCCTGCATGGTGCCCAGCATCGGTGGCCTGCATGGTGCCCAGCATCTGTGTCCCGCTCAACTCTGACCACTTGATTCCACTAAGGCCAAGACTGCAAGGCAGTGGCCTGGGCCAGCTCTCCGTATGCTTCATCAGTGTTTGCGTGGCGCACTACAGTGGATGGCCACAGTGCAGACACACACTTGATTGAATTCTTAGGTCCTCCCGTCAAGTGAAATCTGTTGTAATCCCTCTGACTCCAGGGACGCCGCGTGCCGTGTAGTCCAGGCAGCTGACAGCGCTCTCTGATTGGGTCTCTAACGGTCATCTGGCAGTCTCTCCTTTTAACTCATCGGTTTAGTCCGTCTGCATTTATGAGGGTACTGACACAATTTGGGGTTCCTTGTACCGTCTCAGTGTGTGTTTCCTACTTGTCCCACTTTCTATTTTCTCCCCTTCTTATATTCTTTTAGCTTTTTACCTCCATTGTGTTTTCTCTCTGTGAGTTTAAAAGTTATAAATTCATCCCCGGTACCAAAAAAAAAAAAAGGTTATAAATTCTACTTCTGTTCCATTAGGCGTTGTGCTAGAACTGTTGGTGTGTGGTTGGGTTCACTGTATCTAAATGACGTGGTACAGGACCTTGGGCAGGTTTAGCTTTCTCACCTCACCTGCTGCTTTTTTTTAATTTTAACTGGTTTTAATAATATGACATAAAGCCCCTAGAATTGATATAATCATTATGCAAAATACATAGATGAATACTGTCTTCTTTTAAAAATATAAAATAAATAAGCAAGACATGTGAAAACAGGCAAGTCTCCACTAAATAAATGAAAACTTTAAAAAAAGAAAGTTTTCCTTTCCATGTTATTTGAAGAAGGGAAATTATCATTTTAAACAATATTCAAGTTTATTAAACAAATTTTAAAAGGTATTATAAAATGTTGAACTTTCATCAGCTGCAAGGTTTATGTTGCTGCTGAATTTTGCATATAACTCAACTTCCAAATCTGCTAACACCCACTGAATTGATTCTACTCTGGATTCTAAGGCAGCAGTTTCTTCTTGCAAATGTTTCTTTGCTTCTTCTAACATGTCTTGTGTTTCTTCTTGAGAATGGCTAATGAAAACATCACCAGTCCTGTAAGGTGTCATTAAGCTGTCATCATCTGTGAGCATGATGTCGTCACAAGCATCTTCTAAATTCTAGAGTTGTTTCTTTTTTACTTCTATTTCTTCCTTTAGCTCTGTGAATCTACTCGTGTTCTGCGCAAATTTGTCTATCTTTTGTTGCTCTTCGAAAGTAACATTGACATCTTCTTCAGCCGCCTTCTTCATGGTGGCTGCCATCTGTCACTGCTGTTGCTTTCCAGCATCTTAACACTGTGGGTTTTCCCAGCTGCACAACTGCACGTTTTCGTGTGTCTCCTGTGTGCTCTCCGTTGTCCCACCGTGACGAAGCGTGCACATGTATTGTGTGACAGGCCTTCCTTGGAGGAAAAGCAAGCCCTTTCCTGCTAACGAATTTCCTTTGCTGTGTCCTCTAATTGGGGCCCCCTTTCCCTAGAAGTCTCTGCTTCCTCTCTCCTGAGGGGCTGTCAGGACCTAGAAAGCTTGCCCGCCCCTGGCTGCCCCCTTCCCCCCAGAGCCCTGCCACATCCTCAGGCTCCTCTTCTGTGACCGCCCTTTTACTTGATTTCCATGCGTTTGCTTTGTTCACCAGCTTTTGTCTGGCTTTATTTTTGCTATTTGTTCGTCATGTAGGTGTACACTGATCACCACAAAGTAACTTTGCTTTATCTTCCTTGCTTTTTTATGGTAAAATATACATAGCATAATATGCACCACTTTATTTTTTTGAGACAAGGTGTAGCCCAGACTAGCCTCAAACTCACAGTGATCCTCCTGCCTCAGCCTCCTGAGCTCTGGGATTATAGGCATGTGCCACTGCACCCAGCTCACTTTAACCATTTTTAAGTGCACAATCATGGCGCCGAGCACACTCACAAATGCTGTGTCGAGTCACACCCTCTGTGCAGAGCCACACCCCGTCCCAAACTCTGCCTCCCGAGGGAAGCTCTCTGCCCTTCCACCCTCTGGTGGCCGTCCTCGACCTTCTTCCCGGCCTCTCACTGGGCATTTGTTCCAGGAGCCTTTGCCCATGCCGAAGTTCGTAGCTGCCGGAGTTCCTTATATAAAAAGTGGGATTTGCACACAACCTACTGCACCCTCTGAGTCTCTTTAGTCCTCTGCTGGTGGCTTACAGCCCCTGACAGTGGGTGCACGGTAAGTTCACACTGCTCTCATGGGGGTAGGATGGACACAGCGCTGAATGACGCCGCCCGGCCAGGCGTCCAGGCTCCCACACATCTCTGCTCCCCAAGCGCTCAGGGCGTGACAACTTCAAGTTTTGCTTTGTGGAGCTTTCTGGAATTTGTTCGAATATTTCCAGCCTGTAGTTGGTTGAGCCGACCGATGAGGGTGTGGGGCTGACTGCACGTCACTCTGTGTGTGTCCCCAGCACACCGCGATCCCTTCCTTTTCAAGGCTGAGTCATACTCCAAGGTCCCCATCCGCCCCCCCCACTCGGGGACCAGTGCTTGGGTTGGCTCCCTCTTGTGGCTGCCATGAGTAATGCTGCCGCGGACCCCTGTGCAGAAGCGCGGCTCACATCGCCCATTTCACTCTTTTGAGTGTTGCTAGGAGTGGAAAGGCTAGGTCCTGGAGGCAGCTGCTTGACTTTCTGGGAGCCACCACACTGTCCTCCGTGGGGCTGTACCACCCCACATTCCAGTGCAAGGCCCTGGGCTCCGGTTTCTCCACGTCCTCACCCGGACTTGTTAGCGAATTCTACACAGATACACATAAAAGCCCTTGTCGAGGGCGGGGAAGGGCTCACACGCAGTGTGGATTTGATCTGCTGTGGATTTGATCTGCGTTTCTCTAGTGACCAGGGACCCTGAGCACCTTTCATGCGCCATTGGCCTTCTGTATGTCTTTGGAGAGATGTCCCTTAAAGTCCTTTGCCCTCCGAAAAAAGGGCTGTGACTGTTGTTGATTGCCAGAGCTCCTCATAGACTGCATGCTAATCCCTGTCCCAATACAGTTTGCAAACCACTTCTCCGTTCTGTACTCTCTTCAAAGCATCCTTTGATGCACAAAAGTTTTTAATTTTGGGCCGGGGATTTAGCTCAGTGGTGCCGCCGTCTGCCTTGAAAGTGGAAGGTCCCAAGTTTGATCCCGGGTACCAAAAAAAGAAAAAGTTTCTGGGCCAGGGATTTAGCTCAGTGGTTCCACTGCCTGCCTCACAAGCGCAAGGTCTCTGGTACCAAAAAAAAAAAATGGTTTCTTTCATTGCCTTTGTTTGTGGTGTCATAGCCAGGAGCTCCCTGCCGGTGCTGGTGCTGTGTCGGAAGCACTCCTGAGCCGCCTCCTGAGGGGCTTTGCCTTGAGGCTCCTGACCTGGTCTCTCATTCTGCAGAGGCAACTGGTGACCTAAGGAACGAACTGTTCTGAGCACAGCTTTGAACCTGTCCTGCGTCCTCCCAGCCACACAGTCTCCTCACTGCATGCATTGCCCCATGGCCTGTGGCACCGTGGCGGCCCGTGTGGTTCCTCTGACACAGCAAGACAGGTTCCCTGGCAGCATCAACAAGATGTTCTGCCTGCTGTCTGCATTTCTGCCTCGAACCTGGAGGGCCCGTTTCTCCTGAGCTCCGCTTCTTCTAGATGTGGCATGCGTCTGGAAGCGGCCAGGCCTGAGTCATATCCAGACCTTGGCCGTGGACAGTCAGGAGAGATGTTTTACTTTAAAACATAACGTGTACCAGAAGTTCACAGAAGCTTTCTCTTCAGGCCTGCGCTTTTTTTGCTTCATCTTCTTAATTTTAATCTGTGTTTCCTTTTTCTCAGTTAAAACGCCTGATACATCAGCAAAATGACTCGTGTTCATTTTTTTGGGGTACCGGGGATCAAACTCAGGACCTTGCGCTTGTGAGGCAGGTGGCAGAACCGCTGAGCTGAGTCCCTGGCCCGACCCATGCTCTTTGTGCAAGGGCACACACAGGAGATTCAGAACCACAGTCTCAGTGCTGTCAGTAGCACTAGGAGTACTGTGGGTATTTTTTATCCATAGCATAACTCCTTAGTGATAGCTGGTCAATTTATTGTGTATTCGTGTTTCTTGGGCTACTTCCTCTGTGTAGTTCATTTATTTCACGTTCTTTGGAGTTTCAGCGATCAATTTTAAAGCTTAACTTAGTAATTAGGTAGTTTCCGCCATTCTAAGATCACATCTCTAAAACAAAGTGCTGCCCAGGACCTGGTTGTCGAGTTCAAAGCCGCTAGACCCTGGGTGGGCAGGGCTGAAGACAGCCTCCCCTGCACTTCGGACCCACACAGCGGCCGGCAGGAGGCAAGGGCCATGCTGACGTCGGGGCTGCCATGCCACACGGTGAGGATGATGAGGACCAAACTCGCCTCTTCAGGGCCATGGGAGTGGGTACTACTCAGCACAGCATCTTTGAGGCACCAGCGAGGTCAGAGCTCCACCATTCCCTGGAGGCCCAGCAGCAGGCGAAGGCCGTGCTCAGGCACTTCTGTGTTCGCATCGCCCCGGCCAACATCTTCAGCCACAGCCAGGTGGGTCCTGCGTGCGCTGGGGCTGCCTGGGGAGCGGCAGGGGCCCCGCAGGTGGGCGAGGACTGGCATCGTCCTGGGCTGTGGTGGGCACAGAGGCCTTGAGCCTTTGAGCTTCTGCCTTGGCAGTGGTATCCCCACGTCACTCCCAAGCCTCTCCACCCGCCACCCCCACCTCATACCCACATGAAGGGCCAGTGGGCACCGTGCCCAGGAGTGGCCAGGATGCAGAGGGCACAGCTCCTGTCAGTCATGCGGGTGTGTATAGGGCTCCACTCTGGCTCCAGGCTTTGGGCAACCCAAGGAAGCTCCCAGAAGTCAGGTTTTCCAAGCATAGCATCCAGAACCACAGGTGGCTGTGGGTCCCTGGGTCCAAGCAGAGATCCAAGCGGAGCTCCTGAAGTGAAGCAGCCGCGGCTCAGATGGGACCTGGAGAGGGTCCTGCTTACTTCTTGGCGGGCACCAGTGTGGGGCGGGGCTGACACCCCCTGCCCGGAGGCTCCCTGGCCTGGACTGTCCTGTCCCTGAGTCCCTCCTGCTGTCCAGCCTGAGCCTGAGGGCCACCCGCCTGCCCATACTGAGGGGTCCCTGGCATGGCCAGGCTGGGGCGAGGCAGCTCTTGGGGTCGGGGCACCCGGAGGGTGGTGGGGCCCCAGACAGCCCAGGTCAGGGCAGTGAGGGCAGCTCCTCCAAGCAGTGCTCTTTGCCGCGGTGGGAGTTTTAGGCCTGGTGGGCAACCTCACTGCGGAGAGACCCTGAGGCCACTGCCAGGGTCCCCCTGTGTCCCCTGGCTGGGAGGGCTGTGCTCAGCCCCGGGGAGACAGGATGGGAGGTGGCCTGGGGGGCTTGCTGTGAATTCTGCTGGCAGCCAGGCGCTGGTGACAGTGCTGACAGGGCAGTGGCACCCATGCCTGTGGCGCTGGCTGCACCCAGCCCACACGCTTCTGCTCCCCCACCCCTCCCGGCGGCAGCCTGAGCCCCTGACCCCCATGCCCTTTGTGGACCGTGGCCTCCGGCAGCGGCTGCAGCGAGGAAGTGTGTTTGGGGCCTTTTCCTTCAGCATGAAGCTGGGGTGACAGGAACCTCCTCGTCCCTGCCACTCTTTGTCTGCACTGAGGCCGGCAAGTGTTGTAAAGGACCCCAGGATGTCCGGGACGCCTGGGAGGCATTTTAATGAGCTTTTCAGAGCCTTGGCTGCTGCGTCTTTTCTTGAGAAAACAGGAAATTGGGTTGCTGGGAGGAAACCCCTACTCTGAAGAGCGGGAAGCCGAGTGCTGGGGCGGCCGCAAGGGCCAGGCTTGGGCAGCCAAGCAACTGGAGGGACAGGCCAGGGACAGACGCTCTGAGAGAGGGGCCTGGGTCAGGGCTGTGCTCAGATGGGAACAGCAGTTGAACCAAGCAGCGAGCTCGCGCCTGGCTACCCCAGGTCAGAGGACAGCCACATGGACAGGAGGAGCGTACAGGGCGACAGGAGCACCTGGCCTGGAGATGCCCATTCCTCCAGGTGGCCAGGGTCACAGGACATCCCCGGGGCCCTTGCTGCTTGCGGATGGCTGTCGGGAGCGTGTCTACCTGTGTGCACAGACCCTACAGGCCCTTGTGTGAGGGGCCCGTGGGCGACGCCAGCTGAGAAGCCAAGGTTCTAAGCAGGAGCCAGGCACCCGGTGCGGCAGGAAGCCAGCGCCTGCTCTGCGTGGGTGTCTCTTGCTGGCTGCCCGTGCTCGGGCCACACCTGGCCCTGTGCAGGCTGTCGGGATGCTTCCCTGGAGGGCCAGGGCCCTGGGCCACCAGGCTGTGCTGTGTATGTGCCGTGGGAAGTTCTTCCCAGCTCCCAGCAGCCTGGGCCCACATTCCCACTGCCCACCGGGAGCCCAGGCGACCCGGAGCCTGACCTGGAGCCTGGCCTGTGTGGGCAGCTGAGCCTGCCAGCGGCTGCCACCCCAAACATTGGCCGGGGAGGCCTTGTCCCAGGCCAGCAAGGCCAGCCCAGGAGACGCCCCCAGGGTGCAGCAAACGGGGCTTGAGACAGCCACAAGGGGCTGCAGACCCCACTCTGACCCAGGGCCACTGCACAGAACTGTGCAGGCTCCAGATACCCTGGACAACAGAGGGCACTGGCCCCTGACCCAGAAGGTGTACACTCAGGACTGACCTGGCAAGCTCGGGGCTGGTGCCCTGGGGGCCTGGCTCTGCTTTCCCCAAGTGACTGGACCCTGGCTCAGCCCCCACTGTCCCCAGCTAGGCCAGAGTCGGCCGCCTCCCTAGAGAGCTCCTGCCACCAGCTGAGTTTCCATTTTCTTTTCCTTCCTTCTGCTATTTTGGTGCCGTTCCAGAGGGAAAACCCACTTGATGTGTAGTGTTCCCAGAGTGAGGCCGGGCTGCTCCCCCAGCAGAGCAGGAAGGGCGTGCTGGCAGAGGCAGGGGCCCGGCCATCCTGGGGGACAGGGCCACTTTCTGGTGTGTCTGCCCTCAAACAAGGAAACCCACACAACCAGGAGCCATGGATGGGCATGTGTTGGGCAGGCAGGGGTGGACATGGGGGGTGCCCTACCTCTACACCCCAAAGCCACAGGCAGTGCATGAGGGACAGTGGGTCTCCAGTGAGGGGGGTTACACCCTCTGATACCAGTGACCTGGAGTGGGGGGGCTCCCATCATCCGTTGCTAGGCCTGCCAGGAGGACATTCCCAGTGCATCCACCATGGGAAAATATTTTATCAGAGAAATTTGAGTTAAAAAAAAAAAGGAAAAACCTAAACATGAACCCCTGACATGGCCAGGCACAGCGGCTATTTTTACTGTCCCTCCCACCCCCCCACCCATGGTTGGGGAACTAGCCACGGCCCCCATGGAGATGCATCCTACAACAGTGACGTCAAGCCTCGGAAGTGGGCATCCTGGGAGGCTGGTGACCCCACCCTCAGGGCAGAGCTGGCCATGGGCCTCCCCAGGACAGGCAAGAGGAGCCCGAAGTCAGGGAGGCAGGAAGCCCTGGGGGATGAAGAACAGCACCCAGCTCCTCTCCTAGGCCAGGCCCAGCCCATTCTCCTGGTCCCCTGAAGTGGTCCTGTGGACCTCATGTGGTCCGTCCTCCTGCATGGAGGACAGACAGGAAGCCACATGGTACCCTTTATCCCTCAGCCCTGACCTCTTTCCCATACTTGTCACCCCAGGTCACACAAAGAATGCAGGAGACCCTGGCCTGTGTCTCTGCAAGCCACTGTGCAGACGAGGCAGCCATAGGGGCAATGGTCTCCAGCAGCCCACAGTCCTGGACAATGGGAGCCACAGGACAGGTTCAGCAGGGCTGAGACCCGAGCACGTGGGGTGGGGGTGCAGGCGGGGCCACAGCTTCAGGGACAGGGACAGATCCCATTGCTCAGGTCCCAGGTGGCAGCTGCCTCGGCTCGCACACCCTGGGGTGCTCCCTCGCAACTCTCTGGGCTCTGCAGTCCACTCCCTGGCCGGGCCCTGCAGGTGGAAGGCTGGGCAGGGCTTCTGAGCACCAGAGCAGACACTTGTGTCCAGCAGGTGGTAAGGGTGAGGGGCTGGGCCAGGCAGCGCTGGCGCACACGGCCCAGGACTGTGTCCAGGCCTGGCAAGCTGGGGTGCCACAGCAGCAACAGAAGAGCCCTGCCCAACCACCAGCTCCCGGATGCGGCCTCCCTGGCCACAGCAGGGCGCCCTGGGCCGGGGTGTGCTGGGCCCCTCACAGAGGCCCCAAGAAGAGCACGCAGGGCTCAGAGCTGCGCAGAACTCCCAGGTCCCACAGCCCCCCATTGGTGGCCCTGGACCTAGCTGCCCACCGTCCCCACAGCCTCGAGGAAGCAGGAGTCTTTGGGACTGGAAATAAAGGGGGCCATGGGGACAGGAAAGCAGGCCACCGAGTGCAGGAAAGGCCGCGGCTGGGGGCAGGGCCGGGCTGCAGGGACTCGGCCAGTGTCCAGGGACCTCCCCAGCGGACGCCCAGGGCCGCTGAGGCCGAGCAGAGGCGCCCAGCCCCTCGTGGAACCCTCCCCAGCGGCGGGGAGGTTCACGTTGGCCCTGCAGAGCCCTCGCCCCACTCTCAAAATCCGGGCAGCCGGCGGGCTGGACAGGCTGAGCTCCCCACGACACTCCGGGGCCACTCCCTAGCGAGCCCTATTCCCGCCCCCAGCGTCTGAGCTGCACCAGCTCCCTTCACGGGTACCCTCGAAGCAGCCTCCTCCAGGGAGCCCTGGGGAAGGCCGGGATCGTCCCGCCGCCCGCCCAGCCCAGCCTAGCCCAGCCCAGCCCAGCCCAGCCCAGCCCAGCCCAGCCCAGCCCAGCCCGGCAGGCAGCGCCCGGCGGGAAGGCGCGGCCGTTTGCGTTTGAATCGCACCGGAGCCCTGAGTGGCGCGCTCTCCGGGCAGGGCGGGGCCGCTCCCAGGCGCCCGCCCCGCCCCCTCCCGCTTTCCCACGCGGCCCGCGGCGCGTTCTCACGCCGCCGCCCCTCCCCCCCTGGGAACGGTCGGGGGGCGGGGACGGCGGGGACGTGGGGGGACCCCGCGAACGGGAAGGGTAACTCGGGAGCGGGGAGCGGGGGTGGAGTCTCGGGAGGGGGCGCGAGACCACGAAGAGCTCGTGGAGCGGCCCAGAGGGGACGGGGAGGGGAGACTGGGGAAGGAGGGGCTGCGGAGGCACCTGGAGGGGGGGCGGCCGCTCCGGAGCGGGCGGCGGGAGAAGGCGCAGGGCCTGGAGGGGACCGGCCGGCGTCTTGTGTGGCCCGGACGGTGCCTTCCCCGGCCCGGGGGCGGCGGCAGAGCCCTGTGCTCACAGGGCTGGTGGGACAGGGCCTGGATACCGCTGCCGGTGGGTCGGGGTCTCCTGCAGCCCCATAGGCTCGGGACTGGTCTTAACAAGCACAGATAGGGGCCGGGGATTTAGCTCAATGGTTTTGCCGCCTGCTGCGCAAGCTCAGGGACCCGAGTTCGATCCCCGGTACCAAAAACAAAAAACAAAAAATAAAATAAGCACAGACAGACTTCTGCTAGGTGGGAATTTCTGAAAACAGTCTTAAAAGCACGTCCCTCCTGGAGTACATTCCTTTAGGGGACTTGTGCGCCCCCCCCCGCGGGGCGCTGCCCCATTAGTGAAGTGCCAGAGCCAGGAGGACGCCCTGCCCAGGCCGCTGGGGACTCCAACACCCCAGCCTGGTCAGCAGAGCCCCGCTTGAAGCCTGGACACCGTGGTCCGGGGCGTCCAGGGGCACAGGGCGCAGGCGGGTTCCCCTCCCTCTGCGCAGGGCACAGACCGGAAAGCCCAGCAGACACTACAGGGCAGACGAGGGTGTGGGCTCCCCAGACTCCAGGTCCGTGGGAGCCTGACCGACAGGCACACTTGGCGGCTGTGTCCAGTGCCACTGCAGCCTGCTTCTAAGGAGTGCAGCACAGTGGCAGAGCAGGCACTTGGCACGGCAAGGCCGGGTTCCACCCCAGCGCTGAGAAGGAAAGAATGTGCTTGTATTCCTGGGTGCTTCTGAGGCTGGTGCTCACAGGGCACCCCAGCTTTATCCCCCTTCTCACCAGCACCAGGGCTCTGAGGTCTTTCCGGGGCGGGGACTCTAAGGTGCGGGCTCTGGGCTCAGCTGTCCCCGACCCTCCAGGGGACACTCACCAGGAGGACAGCCTGGGCCCATCCCCCGCTCTGTCTGTGGAGACATTGTCCCCGGCACAAAGAGGTGGGGGAGGGGCTGCCCGTGGGAACTGCCCTTGGGGGCAGGGGGCAGGGGCCACGGGGGGCAGAGCCCCTGCCAGGGCTGCATCCTGGTCCCAGGCCCCAGACTCCCTGGGGGCATTGAGGGTGTGCAGGTCGTGGGGGGAGGCACCAGCTGGCCTCACGGCAACAGGACAGCCCTATCCCTGGACTCTGAAAGTCCCCATGCTGGCCAGCCTCCCCATGCCACCATGAGCTGAGGCCCTGGCTGCCCCACCCTGTCACCAGTGGACAGTGCTTAGGGTTGGGAGCAGCTGGTCTGCTGGAGGTGGGGCGTGAGGCTTCTCAGAGGAGGCTTCCAGCCCCCAGGCAGGCACCCTCAGGTTACCCTCAGGGCACACAGCATGGGTCCCCCAAGGTGTGGGAGTGGGAGGTGTAGGGCAGACCCAGGCCCAGCAGCCTGGCGCCTAATTGCTTCCTCTGACCCCGCCCCACCCCGTCTAGCAAGGTGTCAGGCTGACCCCCAGGCCAGCACCATTTGTTAGGGTGGCTCCAGGGGTAGGCCAGAGTGGACAGGCCAGGCTGGGGCCCCCAGACCCACAGCAAGTACCCGGCGGATGGTGACACAAGTGACACCCACCCAGGGACCCTTATCCCCAGGCCAGAGCACCTGAGCAGCCCTTACCTGGTGTGGGGTGTGTGTGGGTGTAAACAGGTGTGTGAGGTAAGTGTTAGCGGTTCTGTGCTCCTCCATGTGCTCTTCCCGCGGGGGGGGGGGGGTGATGGTCACTTGCTTTCTGCTCCTTTGCACCCCAATGTTTCCCCGTGTGGGAGCCATGGGTGCTGTAGTGCCAGCCCCAGCTTCCCCAGCCCCTCCCCATGGCGGGCAGACTTGGAGCCAGGTCCTGCTGCCTGGGCATCTGGGGCTGGGACTCCTAGGCTGGGGTCCCCCATGGAGCCCCACCCAGCCCAGGCAGCCTCAGACCACGGAGCTAAGGGTGAGGACAGCACTGACCGGGTGCTGCTGACAGGCCTGCCAAGATTGGCACAGACCTGCCCCTTTGCTCAGCAGTAGGAGATCCCAAAGAGGCTCCAGAGGGCCGGGGACTGAGCTCAGTGGTTTTGCTGCCTGCTGCGCAAGTGCAAGGACCCGAGTTCGATCCCCGGTACCAAAAAAAGGAGGCCCCAGGTCCCTGCCACCTTTGCCCTACCTTCTGAGGGGTTAGCACCTGGGCTTGGGAACCTAGGTCTCCCCAGCTGGGTGGTAGGAGCTGTGCCGGGGACCTACTGGACAGGGAGAGCGGCTATGGGAATTCCCAGGTGGCTGGCCTATAGGAGGCGGCTTGGGTCACCACTGCCAGCACTGGAGCTGTCTGGCCCAGTTCCTCAGCAGCAGTGGGCCCTGCCCTGGTCCCAGCCAGAGAGCCACTGCCTGCTAACCTGCATACCAGGGCACAGGCTTCCTCCGGATCCAGTGCTGGAGCGACCCCAGGGTCACGTATGCTTGCCCTCTCCTGGGCTCCCTCTCAGGGAGGCTGTTTGAGGTCTGAGGCTATGGCCTGAGCCTGTTTGGCCTCTGGTGTCCTCAAGCAGAGTAGGGCGTCTCAGGAAAATGCTTGTATGACCACATGGAGCTGGCTTTCCAGCTCTACCCACCGCACCCTGTGCCTGGCTAGGGCCTGCCTGAGCCCTCCCCAACCCTTGCATCTGGTCCCGACTGCCTGCTGCATGGGGTATGCTGGCTGGGCACCCAGCAAGCACAGCAGCCCCATCAGTGCCTGGGGTCCCCACACACAGCAACTGGGAGAGGGAAGCACTCAGACAGGTGGGCACCAGGTGGAGGGCATCGGGACAGGGGCACATGCACATTCCGGAGATGTCTCAGGAGGGTACTTGGCTCCTCAGCTGTGGCGGCTCTCCCAGGTGCACGGCAAGGAGCTCTGGGCCCAGCGCTGAGAGCAGGTCCCTCATGTGTGGCCCCAGACCCTGGAGCAGACCCCAGAGTCTTCTGGCCTGCAGTCAGCCGCGGGCAGTGGTGGCAGGTCAGGCTTCTGCCTGCTCTGGCCCCATTCCCGTGTCCCCAGGCCCATGTCCAGGGCCCTTTCCCTCCCACCAGCTCAGATGTGGAGGCAGGAGGGACCGTGGGGCAAGCTGTGGGATCGCCCTCGCCTGGCTGCAGGCCCCGAGACAGCCCCGAGCTGGCAGTACAGGCTCCTGCTCTGCCAGTGGCAGCCCTGGGCAGAAGGGCCCTGAGTCAGGGCCGCATCCCATGGGCGCCTTGCTGCTAGGAGCGTGGGAATCGGGCACACAGGTGGACCCCTGGGACTGGGCCGCAGGGAACCTTCCCAGCCTCCTGCCCACTCACCTGCCGCCCACATACTCCCCGCATGCCCCTCCCTCCTGCAGGCTCAGGGTGGGGCCCAGCCCTGCCTTCAGAACCCAGAGTCAGGGGGCTGGGGGCTGCAGGCTTAAGGCCTTGGCCTCGGCTCAGGGTCCCCCATGACCCCTCACCAGCCCCTGCCCAGAACGAATGGTTACCACATCCAGGGTCTGCGCAGCCCCCTGAGGGGGTCGTTGAAGACCCTGGCTGGGACCCTCGCCAGCCAGGGACCAGATGACTGTGCAGGGAAACTCCCTTTATCCAAGAGTACAGACACCCAGCTCCCAAGTGCCAAGGCAGGTACTCAGTGTCCAGCAGAAGACCCTAAGTGGACAGTCACTCCCCGGATGGCCCAGCATAGCTGTGAGCTCACACAGAGCAAGGGGCCCGGTGGCCAGGACAGGTTCCTGGACCCCCAAGTGGCCAGGAGATGGACAGGAAACCCTCAAGGATAGGCCCTCCCGGGAATGGGAATCGGTAACCCAGGGCAGAGGCGGGTCCGCGAACGGTGCAGAACCGGCTTTTCCAGCCCGGCGGGGGGGCATCGGCGGGTGACAGGGAGGCCGCAAAGCTCAGCGGGCCGTGGGAAAACCAGCGCCCGTGGTTCCCGAGGGTGGGGCCAGGTCCTGTGGACGGCACCGCATTTGTCTGCGTGGTAGTGACTCAGCATGAGCCAGCAGCCCTGCCCGACGCAGGCCCAGGTCCGGGGGGAGCTGTCGCACCCGTGCAGCAACACATGGCCCCTCTCTACCTGCGCCCCTCTATCTCCCACACCTGCGTCCCCTCGAGGGCCTGGTCAGAGCAGAGTGGGTCCTCTGTGGTGGGCTCTGAGCTCCGAACCCTTTCCTGCTGGACCTGGGGTGGGCTCAGGCTAGGCCGACAACCCAGGAAGCCCCCAGACCCAGAGGCCTGGCCTGGAATCCAGGGCCACAGGAGGCACCATTGAGGGTCAGGGGCTTCCTGGGGGGAAGGTGGGTGCTGGGACAGTGGGGGGTGGGTCCTGCCTCCCCAGGAGAGCCCCACCTCCTACCCCCTCCCCAGGCCCCGGAGGGGTGCAGGGCTGGAGGAGGCAGGGAAGCCACAGTTAACGCAACTTCGAGTGTTGAAAGGCCTGTGGGAAAAGGACGCGTGGGCAGGGTCGATGCCGCCTGACACAGGCACACCCTGGGGCTCCAATCGTGTCATCCCGGGACACCTGCTGGCTCTCACGGAGCCCAGTGTCAGGACGCTGTGCCCCTGGTGATGGGCCTGGGGCCCCACCCACTCTGCCCCGGGGTGCAGCCCTGTCTCCTTGTCCAGCAGTGACAGTCCCCCAGGGTCAGGACACAAGCACAGTGGGCCCTGGCCTCCCTGCCCCAACCCTGGCATGACAGCCGGCCGCAGGCAGAGCTGGGCCCCTCACGGGACAGTCGCACTCAGAGGCCCCTGTTGAGCCAGAGAGCTTTTGCTCCTGAGCCCCTGAGGTGGATGGCTGGGGAGATAGACCTGCCAGGGCCACCAGGCCACCCTGACCCCACATCCCACAGCCTGCTGAGCTGGCCAAGGGCCCCAGCCTGGCCCTGCCCTGAGGCTCTGGGCTAGAGGACAGCTAGGCAGAGTCCCAAGGGGCCCCAGGAAACAGGAGAGGCTGGCATTCAGGTTGGGCTTCCGGCAGGAGGTGGACAGAGCCCACAGGACCATGGGACCGGCATGGAGGTGGACGCACCGTGCTCTGTCTGTGAGAAAGCCCAGGACCAAACCCCACCCGGCCGGAGTGAGCAGAGGGCTGGAGGGGCGGACAGGGAGGCGGAGGGAGCCCCGCCCATCCTCCCCACCCTTCTCTGCCCCATACCTGTAACTAAGACAGGTAGCTGCAGGCCTCCGAGCATTGGGAGGAGCCAGTGTGGTACAGCGGGCCCGTCCGTACCTGGGGGGGGGGGGGGCACGAGGGTGCTGGCTTCCTGAGGTCACACAGATTGGAGGCCAGGGCTCAAGGCCGGTGTTGGGGACCAGCGTCCACTGTGCCTCTCTCTGGTGGGCCCTGCCCATGCCCACGTGACACGTGTGCACACATCTGTGCACAGGCTCACACACACGTGTGCTCACATACACGTTCACCCTGGGAACATACAGGCACATGCTTCCTCCTGCACACTGTGCACGGACATGTGCCCATACACACTTGCCGGCACGCACGCCATGAGTGTCTCCACCAGTGCTGCCCTGAGAGGGAGTGGCCCGTAGCGCAGGGGGTGATGGCAGGGTAGGGACGGGGTGCACAGCAGGGCTTGGGACCCCCTCCTGGGGTCAGCTTGAGGGCAGGGGGAGCATGGGAGGGACCGTCACTCGGCGTGGCTGGCCTGCCCTGCCCCAGGGTGGGCACACTCAGCTGCAGCCCCGGGAAGTCACCAGGCCCTCTCCATCAGGTCTCCCGTCTGCACTTCGGGGCCTCCGTGGCTGCCCTGTCCCCCAGCCTGCCCTGCGCATCCACCCTGGGGTCTGGAGCACTGCAGTGGGAGTGTGGCAGTCCCTGTCCACCCTGATAGCTCCCTCTGCTTTCCATAGCGTGGCCTTGATGCACTGGGGGACACAGAGTGGGGCTGTCCCTTCTCGGGGGGCACCAGCTCCAGCCCCCACCAGCCTCACCCAGAGCCCTCCCCTTCCCCAGGGTGGGTAGTGCCCGGACAGGCCACTGCCACAGGGGCTGCGGCTACAAGCAGAGGCCAGACAGGCGGTGGAGGCAGGGAGCCCACAGATGGAGGTCTCGGCCTCCTGAGCTCTGAGGAGGGGCCAGTGGGGTTGGGGCAGCCCTGGCTGCGGTTAATCCAGGGCCATCTGGAGAGAAATGTTTGCCAAGAAAACTACGAGGGTCCACAGGCCCGGGGGGCTCCCACCTGCTGGCCAGGGCCTCGCAGCCTTGCTGCCCTCTGCTCTGCTGTGAGCCCTGGGTGGCTGCCAGCCAGCCCGTCTACCCCGTGATCACAGGGAGTGGGGGCCTTGCAGGGCCAGCAGGGGTCACCCCCAGGTCTTGAGCAGACCCCTGCACCCCAGCAGCCCCCAACCCCACCTGCCAGCCTGACCTAGTGTCAGCTGGTTTTGAAATGGGCTCCTTGGCCATGGGCGGCCCCGCCTCCACCTCAGGTTCTCAGGCCCCTGAGCCCTAATCAGCAGATCTCTCGAGCAGAACATGTTTCCCAGGGACCTTTGAGCCCCAAGAACATCCTAGGGTGTGAATTCCCTGTGGAGGGAGCCTAGAAGAGCCGGAGCTTATCAGCCCCCTGTCCTTTGCCCTCCTTGCGGGGCCGTGGGGGGCACCAGGCCCTGAGAGGCAACAGTAACCTGGCTCAGAGCTGCCTGTCCTGGGACAGCCCCATGACACCGTGTCACCCTGATAAACAGGTGCGGAGGGCCAGAGGGAGCCAGGTAAGCCCGGCACCACCCACCAAGGACGCAGCGGGTTTGCCACAGGCCTTGGCCCCTGGACCTGCCCCAAACAGGTCCTGGCCCTTGGGGTGATGGCCTGGGGGCTTTGGTGGGGGTTGTCTGTGCACAGTGGACCACACAGCAGGGCTGGGGCAGTGGCCAGAGGGGACTGAGAACAGAGAGGACCAGGGTCCCTGGATAGGAGGAGGTACACGGTCAGGGGTAAGGGGGGCAGATAGGGAGCTGCCGAGAGGGACGCTGGGCATGGCCAGGTGGCGGGAGATCAGGGCTCAGAGCAGCCCCTTATCTGTCCAGGCACAGCCCAGAGGCAGCTCCTGGGGGCTGTGACCTCCATGGCCAGTGGCTGGAGGTGGCCGACCTGCAGCCACCACCCCGCCACCCTGCACAACCACACAGAGCTGCAGCTAGAGGGGTCCTGGCAGGTGTTGTGGCAGCCAGGCTGCAGCAAGGTCTTCTGGGAGGGTTGCACCTGGGCTGTGTTGCCATGCACTTCCGAGAGGTCCTGCAGACCCCATTGCTCCACCAGCCCCATCCGAGATGGGGCTGGCCAAGGAGCACGCAGTGAATGTGAGTGTGCAGCCCCACAAGGGCCAGGCCATGGACTCTTCTTTTTCTTTTCTTTTCTTTCTTTCTTTTTTTGAGACAGGTCTCACTATGTAGCCCAGGCTGGCCTTGAACTCGAGGCAGTCTACCTGCCTCAGCCTCCTGAGTGCTTGGACCATAGGCGTACGCCACCACGCCTGGCCGGACTCTTCTGTTTACTCTTGTCCCACAAACCCATCTCCCAGAGACAAAGAGGACAGAATTTCCAGAAAGCCAGGGTGCTTGGCCCCTGAGCCAGGTGTGACCCATGAGGTCTGGCTCTGTCACTTGGGCCAGGGAGAGGAAGGCACTGGGCCAGCAGTACTAGACACACACACACACACACACACACACACACACACACACACACACACACGGACCCCTAACCAGGGACCGAGGCCCTGTGATCACAAATGTGGTGCCTGGAAGTAGCTGCACTGCTATTGCTCAGAAGGAAGCTGAGGCCTGAGTGGCCCCTACCAACCCCCCCAGAGGCCCCAGGGTACTGGTGTGGGGGAGGGGCGGGGAGGCAGGGGTCCCCGAGGTGGGGATGGGGTTGAGGGGGGCCCGGGGAGGGGCTCCTGCCCAGCCAGCCCATGCCCCAGCTTGGTCCTGCAGGGCCCTGCACCTCCTCCTAGCTCACCCCCCAGGAATGTGCCCCACCACATCCCTTTCCTCCACTTCCTGCTCTCAGAGGAAACCAGCTCAGATCTGGCCAAGGAACCTAGGTGGATGCACCAGGCAAGGGGCCCTGGGGCCAGCACCAGACCCTCTTCTGCCCTCCAGCCCTGGCTTGGCCCAGCTGGGATCCCCTGGCTCCCTGGGGCTGCAGCCCAGTCCACGTGACCCCCGGACCCCAGACAGCGTATCACAAACGGGGAGAGCAGGGCCCGGAGAGGAGACTCGGAGACGGACAGGGACTGGCCCTGCTGAGTGAGGGTCCCATTGGAGCCCGCCCGAGCCCAGACCGTCCCCTCTACCCGCTGGGCAGCTCCCAGCCTGTGCCTGAGCTTCAGCCAGGGTGACCAGGGCACTCTGCCAGGAGTAGGAGCCCAGCTCCACGTCCTGCCGGGGGAGGGATTGAGAGGAAGTGAGCGAGGGCACCGACCGCTGCCCAGCCCAGCCACAGCCTGGGCCTCCACTCCCAACGTGGCTCAAGGGCTGCGGCTGCCCCAGATGGAATCGGAACAGGGACCGTGACACTGTGTGCTGCCTCCTGGTTGGGTCCTGGTAGGGCCGGGGGTGCCTGGCCCCCTGCCCCGTGCCTGGTGCCCATGCCTACTGCCCCGTCCAGGAGCTGGGGACAGCCACGGCGCTGACAGGGCGGCTGGGGCCCCCAGCACCAGCCCACTGATCGGCCGGCCGGGCGGGCGGTAGGAGCCCCGGTCACAGCGACTGTCTGCAGCAGTTCCTGCCCGGGCGTCCTGTCCTTCCTCAGCGCTGGCCGCTGCTGGCCGGGGCTAAGTGTTTGTTATTTGATGCCTATCCTCTCTCAGCCCTTCTACCAGGTGTCTGGGCTGCTGGGAAGAAACACTCTCCTCTTTCCCACGCTCCCCGACACATTTTAATGAATTAGCTGGAAGCCCCGCCCCCACTGCCCGCTGCCTCCCTCTCCTGCTCCATGCCTTTAAGGTGGCCGCAGGCCTTGGCCCAGCCCTGGCCAGCTGCCCTTTGTGCACTGTCCTCCCCAGGCCCACCCAGGCTGCCCCATCTGCCCCAGCCAGGGTCCCAGAACATGCCCACAGCTGCCCACTGCCCTGAGCCCCCCGAGGAAGGGGAGGGGGCTCCTGGAGGAAGAAGCGGGCCCCCACTATCCCCTTCTGGGGTAGGGCACCCCCAGGCCAGGACCCCGGGGGCCAGCCTCACGGTCAGGGTGGGAACCCCGGCCCTCGGCCAGAGCTCACCAGAGTCCTCAGAGCCTGGCCAGGTCACAGAGGCCCCTCCCCTCCCTGACACCAACGGCATTTGGGACAAATGTCCACCTTTTGGACGTGCCCTTCAACAAACATTGGAGGGGGGCTCAGGGCCCTCCCGCCCCGTCCTCGGTGGGGCAGTTGTGGGAGAAGGGCCAGGGGCGTTGGGCTTTGGGGTTCAGGCCAGAGCACTGCAGCCTGGTATAGGAACGAGAGGCGGCCCAGCACCCCCGGGGCAGTGGGGTCACCCGAACCCCAGCAGCTAGGCGCGTCTGTCGCAGACACACAGTGTGACCCTCACTCCTGACCCAGGCAGGGTGACCTCAGGAAGGCGCCCGCCAGGCCACCCACCCCTGCCAGGGCTGCCCAAGCCGCCCAGGCCTCACCAGGGCCGCCGCCGATTTCACGGCCCCGTGGTGGCGGCCCGAGTTCCCACACAGCTCACACAGGCCCCTTTGTCTGCTGCCCGCCGCGGATGTCAACGGGACTTTTCTCCCAGGCTCTGCTCTGCCAGGCATCTCGGTGCCTCCTCCAGGCCCTGCTAAAGCCCACCTGGGCATCAGCCTAACTGGGAATCCATCCACCATCCGGGGACCAGGCCCAGGCTTGGTGAGATGAGGCAGCACTCCCTGCTCATCCTGCACCAGGCCCAGGCCCAAAGGAAGACAGTGGGGAGCAGCCAGGAGTGTGTTGTCCCCCATGCCCAGCCTGGGCCATGCTGCAGTCCAGCAGCCCAGCAGCAGGGAGGCTCCCTGTGTGCCAGCTGCAGAACCTGAGCCTCAACATTCCCGCCTCACGGTGGAGCGGCCCTGGGTGCTGCCACTGGAGCTCTTGGGAGAGGCAGGGAGACAGGGGCAGGGGGTCTAGGGGTCAGATGAGTATAGCCAGCAGACTTGACCTCCCAGGCCACAGCATGGCCCAGGGGAGCCTGGCCTCACTAAGTCAGCCGGGGTCAGCCTGAGGGTCAGGCCAGTGCTGGTGGGGTGGGGTGGGGGCCGCCCACGTGGATAGTGGGGCGACCCCAGAACACTCTGCAGCAGCAGGCAGGGGGGTCCCCAGACGGGCCTGGCAGGGTGGTCCCCCCTCAGACCCAGGCCGCCTGCTCGGCATTCCAGCCTGGCCTCTGAAAGAATTCAAGCCCCAGCATGCCCTGGCCTCCCCCTCTGCGAGGCTGAGAATCATTCCTCCTTAATTTCCAGCGACCGCAGGCTAGCTGTAAACTGTAAAACCTAATGAGGAAATGGGCGGCCTCCCTAGCCAGCCCTCCCTGTCAGTTGTTAGAGCAGTCAATAAAAAGTGAGTTGGTTTTATAGTTTGGAAAAGACACTTTGGGATCCCTCTTAGGGTGGCCCTGGCGCCTATCTGGGGCTGGGCACTGGCCAGGCCTGGTGGCCCTGTTCCGGAGGACAGGAAGAGGCACCGGGCAGCTCCGGTGGCCATGAGGGAGGTCGGTGACTACCTGCCTCGCTGCATCGGGAGAGAGGACCCCTGCACGAGCCAGCGCGGTGGGGACATACACAGGCTGGCCGGGTCCCGGGAGGCCACCCTGCGCAGGAAGGGCCAGGAGGCCAAGGGCCACATGCCCCAGATGCTCGTGGAGCAGTAACCGGGCCGAGTGCGGAGCCATGCACCGGGCGTGGGTCTGGCTGGCCCGAGGGACCGTGGGCAGGGTGTAGCAGAGGGAGGCGAGGTCTGGAGCACGCAGACACAGGTGGCAGCGGCCAAGCTGGGTCCCCCAGCGGCCGCCTGGCCTGGCCAACCCGCGCCCACGACCAGCGCCCCCTACGGTAGAGCTAGTGGCGGCCGGGACACGCCCACGCCAGGCACCGCCCACTCCACGCCCCCACGTGGGCGCGGCCCAATGGGGGCCCGCCGGCGCGCGCGTTGAGGCCGCCCATTGTTATGCAAATATAAGGACGGTAAAAGGCTCCTCGGCCCTGCGGGCGAGCGAGAGCCGCGGCGCGGGGGGAGGCGTGAGGGGTCTGCGTGGGAGCGTATCCGAGCCCAACCGAAGGCAGCAGGGACCAGAGAAGGGACCGGGACCGAGACCGTGCGCGGCGCCCGGCCCCGCGAACGCAGTGCCCTCCTCCGTCGCCCGCCCTCCCGGGCGCGGCTGGATGCGGCGGGGGCTCCCGGCCCGGAGCGCGCAGGAGCGGCGTGCGGGGCCCACGGGCGCCGCGCCCTCCATGCGCCCAGGCAGCCGGGAGCCCGCGCCGAAGCCGCCGCCGCCGCGCTGAGCCCCGGCCCGGCCCTCGGCCCGCGCCCGGCGGCAGCATGAGCCAGGCCGAGCTGTCCACCTGCTCGGCGCCGCAGACCCAGCGCATCTTCCAGGAGGCGGTGCGCAGGGGCAACACGCGGGAGCTGCAGTCGCTGCTGCAGAACATGACCAACTGCGAGTTCAACGTGAACTCGTTCGGGCCCGAGGGCCAGACGGCGCTCCATCAGTCCGTCATCGACGGCAACCTGGAGCTGGTGAAGCTGCTGGTCAAGTTCGGAGCCGACATCCGCCTGGCCAACCGCGACGGCTGGAGCGCGCTGCACATCGCCGCGTTCGGCGGCCACCAGGACATCGTGCTCTATCTCATCACCAAGGCCAAGTACGCTACCAGCGGCCGGTGATGCCCGCCGTCCCGGCCCCAGCCCGGCCCTCCGTGTCCGACCCGGCCCCCGTCCGTGTCATCTCTGCTATTCCTTCCTGCCAACTACCTCGGTGTGCGCCGGGCGCGCCCTGGCCGACAGCGCCTCCCCGCGGCGGCGCAGCGCCTGCCGGCGTCCGGGCGCCTGGCGGGTGGGGGCGGGGCGCGCCTGGCGCCTTTGAAACCTGAGTCCCCCAGCGGCGAGCTCGGAGCCCGGACGCCGGATCCCGCGCCCGGCGCTTTCTCCGGGAGGTGTAGGCGCGCGGCGGACTCGGGCGCGCGGTGACAGAGACACCGGCGGCCCCTGTATTTATCACGTGTGTGTATATTTGTGGGTGAAGTTTGTGCGCCTGATTTTTTTGTTGTTGTTTGGAAAATATTGTGCGTGGTCCATGTGGTTTTACGGGGGAAAGATGAATTTTTTTCTAGTCTTAAAACTTAAAAACTTGAGTCTACCATTTCTTGGTTGCACTGAAAATCTCGCCTAGCCCCAGGGTCTTCCCGCCCCGCCCTCTCCCCCCACCCGTGCGCGTTTGGGGAGCCCCGCCCTCCGTGGGAGGCCGTCCCCAACCCGGCCCGGCTTGCGGAGTTCGCGCGGGGCCCGGGACGAGGGGACCTCAGCCTCCGAGTGAGCGCTAGTGTAGTTAACAGTCGGTTGCACACTTTTTAAAAAAAAGTAAATGGATTTGCCACGATTAAATGTCATAACATTTATGACAATATAAAATATTAACCTATTTTAAAGCCAAGTTTTAGTTGTGTTTTTGACTCGGTTATAAACCCAATTTTAAAGGGCGTTGTATCCAGCGTTGTGAAGGCAACAATGTACCCATATTTATATTTTTATAAAATGCCTATATGACTGTGAATCTCGCTTGAGCGGGAGGGCCGCGCGGCCTGCCTCGGCCTCCCCGGTCGGGGGATCCGGGCCCAGGAGCCCGCCGTGGGGGAGGGGCTGCCCGCGGACCTGGGCCGGCCAAGGGGCCCTTCCTGGTTTCCGTGGTTCCAGTTTTCTATGCAACCCCACACCCCTTGTTGTTTTGATCCTGGGAAATAAAAGGGAGGCTGAATTATTCAAATTTAAATGAGGTTCCCCTCACAGAAGTGCTGCTGACCCTGCGTGCAGAAATGGGGAGCGCCGGAGGACACAGGTGGTGGAGGGCTTCGCGCTGGCCGGGCACGCTCGGCCTCTCGCTTTTATGAAACCGCGTGAGAAGAATATGTTGCTAATGTCGTGGAGCAGGCAGACATTGGGACAAGCACAGATTACTCCGAAGGGAGTTCTGTATATTTTTTCTACATGCAAATGCCTTTTTAATTATGTTAATTAATGTTAAGACTTCCTAGGCTAATGTCGAAGCTCTGTATGGGTCCCAGTTTGATTACTTCCAACTGGATAAAGTCTGCAGCACGTTCCCGAGCATATGATAGACTGTAGCCCAGCGTGAAAAATTTATAAATAAATTTTTCATTCATCTTTTTATATTAAAAAAGTTTGGACTTTTTCTGGTCTTGGCACAAGTCACAGGTGCCCTTTTCAGGGGAGGGTCAGACCTCTGCCTGCCTCTAGTGCACCCACAGGTGGAGCCTCAGTGGCCACGACCAGGCTGTCCCCAACAGGACTTGGGAGGCCAGGGGCCACCCTGACCCAGTGGCTGGTGTCACAGTTCCTTTGGGTGCTTACTGCTCTCCATGCCTGCCCAGCCTCAGATCAGAGTCCTGGGTGACCAGGCTCCTCCACTCTTCGCCTGCATGGCAGAAAGGTGCAGGTGTGGGTGACCTGGAAGTTGCTCCCTCCTGACGCAGAAGACTCCTGGAGGTGGTGGCCAGCACAGGCTTGGGGAGTCACTCCCAGAGGGCAGATCCTGTATGCCCAGGGACAAGCTTGGGCCCAGTGTCCAGGGTGTGCAGACAGGGTACCCAGGAGCAGACTGTGGGGCCGATGGGAGGTTCAGGGGAGCCCCTGAGAGGTTGAGGGGGCTACCCCAGCAGCAGCAAGCTGCAGAGCAGGGGCCCTGGAAAGTGGGCCACGTGGTAGGCAGAGAAACTTCTGATGCCCTGGGACCCCTGTGGAGCAGCCAGTTAGCCTCCCTGTTCTGTCCTGTCCCAGTCTTGCTCCCACCCTGGAGGAGTTTGCAGCCTGCTACACAGGCCTCTCCTGCCCCAGTGCTGGCCTGGAAATGGACTTCACTGTTCTTGGGCTCCCACACAAGTGGGTGGGCTGCATGGCAGCAGCAAGCTGCAGGAGGCCTTGGGATGCCTGCTCTGGGCCAGCTGGGGCATCTGGGGGTGAGCTCGGGCCAGGGGGCCACTGCACAGGAGCGGGAGAAAGACCTGGGGCACAGAAGCCTGCAGTGGGCCCAGCCCAGGAGAGGCTGGTGGCTTCAGGGCCCATGGCTGCCACTTGGGGGATACTTCAGCTCTCCAGCATGGACATGACCTACTGAAGAGGACCTACTGTCCTCTTCCAGGGACAGCTCCACGCCACAGCCCTGGCCAGTGGGGGCTGCTCCACTGGGCAGAGTCCTGGCAGGATCATGCACTTCACAGCCACAGTTGTCCATCATCTGTGGGCATCACTGAAGGCAGAATCCTAGCCCAGAGCCCAGGTGTTGGAGACCAGGACGGGCCAGTAAACTGCCCTCTGGCTCACCCAGCAGGGGACCTCAGGAGAGGGGCTGACCGGGCCACATGGCTGGAGGGCAGAAGTAGCTGGCTCTGGACATGACCAGGGCAAAGCTTCGTTCTCCCACCAGGGCCTCTGCAGGCAGCTGTCTGCCCATGGGTGCAGTGTGGTGCTGGTAGCCTGTGCACTCCCTTGGAAGTCCTCACCGCTGGGGGAAAGGGGAGCCCTGGAGCCAGGAATGGCAGTGCAAAGCTGTAATCCTAGCACTCAGAGGCTGAGGCAGGAGAGTTGCCTGGACAACTTAGCAAGTTCAAGGTAACCTGAGCTACATACACAGTGAGTCCCTGTCTCAAAAGGGGAGTGGGAGCAGGAGATTTAGCTCAGTGGCACCGAACCTGCCTCGAAAGCACAAGGTCCTGAGTTCGATCCCTGGTACGGAAAGGGGGGAGGGGTGAGAGACACAGATGACCCAGCTTCTCTGCCCTGGCCTCCCGGGTCTACAGGGCGGGTGTAGCTGTAAAGGCCACTGAGGGCGCGGGCCTGGACCCCTCAGGAGACCCGGGGGAGGGTTTGGAAAACAGCAAACCGCCCGGCTGCCCTGTTCAGGGGCGCTTGGCGCGACCCCACGGGCTGCACAGGAAGCGCAGGGGAGGCAGCGAGGAGTGGGGTGCGAAGCCGGCGGAGAAGGGGCCGACTGCAGCCCGGCAGGAAAGCGCAGAGGGGCGAGAGCGAGCCAGCGGGCCTGGAGGGCCAGGAAAGGGGGCGCCCGCGGGGGGCACAACTGGGGCAAAGCCGGTAGAGCGCGGGCGCCGGTGGGCTGGGAGCCGCCGCAACCGCGCCCAGAGGCCTCGGCGAGACCCACCT